>BDUI01008385.1:7466-20886 GCA_002335545.1 Apodemus speciosus
ACACACACAGAACCCCGGCTTGTAAGTTAAAGGGGATGAAGTTTTCATCTAAGCTTAAAGCCAGATTGACATTCTCAGCTAAAATCTGACTTTCAGTTCAACACGCTAGCACATTTGAACAAAATAGTTGAGGCTCTGAATTTTTCCCCATTCTAATAAATATGTTGGTCAGATAAGAATGGATCCTAAAAAGATCTGCTGTTTGGTCATACAGAAGGGAACTTAGAACCGTGGTACAGGTGTGTGTGAAAGAAAAYGAAACCTGTTATATTTGCATGCCCACTAAAAAAAATGACAAAAAACAAAACAAAAAGAACAAGAAACACACTCCCTCAATAATGTCTCCATAGCCGGGGAAACTCCAGTCACTTGGGAAACTTGAGGCCAGCCCACTGTTGCAATGAGATTTCGGCTTTCTGTGCTGTGCTCTGTGGTGTCTTACCGCCCGTGCTGATCTCCGCCTTCCGTTCCCACCCATCCCCCTTAGCATTTTTCCTGCCTCTCTGCCTGCTGGACCAGACGTGGGCTGGCCCCAGATTCTGTGTCAGAGGCCACGACCCAGGTGTCACAGCAGCCCCTACTGCTGGCCTCCTCTCTGAGTAATTATATGGGGGGTATTGTTTGGGACGGACAGGCTCCAGGGCAGTGCAGTCACCCCGGCTAGCCAGACCAAGGAGAGCTCTGGTTGGGGTTGCTGGGGAACAATGGGCCTGAGCAGGCTTGCACAAAACCTGGCCACACAAAAGATTAAATTAAAAGTGGACATTYGGTGSGGTGCTGGGCCTCGCCCCGCAGAGCCTCTCACCTTCCAACTCCGTTCCCGTGTCCTCTTTTAGTATCTTTACACGAGCTGACCTCAGGCCAGCAAAGTTTGAGAGTGTCCTTTACCTTTGAAAACATATTCTGGCTCCACTCTCTCAGGCTTTGAAGCAGTCTTAATTGAGGCATATTGTGGCTGCTATCAGTATGCTTTCTCTGGTGGCCCTTTGAGTAAATAATGTAAAGCAATACGTAGTGAGTTTTCAAACGGCACTCTTTATTTTCTTATTAAAAAACCTTACCCACCCACCCCACCCCACCCCCGTACACATACATGCTTTACTTAAATAAAAAACTCTTACAAATAAAAAGCCACACACCTAAATTAATCAGACCTCAGAACTATCTATAAGTGATCTTCTGTATGGTTAAAACAGCCTCACATTGGGTTTTACACTCTCATTACCAAATACATTTGTATACACTTACCCACCACCAGAAATGAAAATTCCCTGACTTAGAACTAAATAAGTTAAAGCAACACATAGTGATTTTTGAAAACAACAAGCAACTATTTTCTTGAGGGTGCTTCACGGGGCAACTCCAGTGCGATCTGGTTTGTTAATTGAAGATTAACATCGGATGAGGCTCCAGTCTAGAGGGTCACTTCCTCTTCCTTTGATGTAGGGGGAGGGAGGGAAAGATTACTTTTCCCACCACCTGGGAGTTTTCCATAGAAAATGGCAATTAAAACTCTCTGCACCTTAGATTTAAATTTGAGAGCTGGCTGGAAGGGTGGACTGCTCTGCTCCTGTGACGTTTTTTCACGGTCTTGTCCTGTGACGTTTTTTCACGGTCTTGACCTCAGGTTTTCTCCTAATTTTATCAAACCCTGACCTCTGGCTCTGGTCTGGCTCTCCTGGAAGATCCTGAGGCCTCCTGACCAAGCGGCAACTGCAGGAAACAAAGGCCGGCTTCACAGCCCTGGCTTATCTGTGTCTTAGGTCCGCGGCCCAGGGCTTYGTAAATAATTGTTTTCTGGTGTGAGCTTTCCAGGACGCAAGCCAAGGGGCTGGCCTTGCGGTCCTGGCCGTGCAGTTTGAGCTTGATGCCCCTCAGTACTGTCCACCCCTGGCGAGCACTTGGCGGTGTTGGGGAGAAATGTAGAATGAAAACTTCCTAATAAGTCAGCCTGTTACATTTTGTAGGTTTAAATAAAGTGCAAGAATTGATCCAGTGGTCAGAACACACAGAACCGGAGTTGTTAAAAAACYGTTTATTGGTTTTTTGGCTGTGGTGGTGCATATCTTTAATCCCAGCAATCAGGAGGCAAGGGCAGGGGGATCTCTGTGAGTTCGAGGCCAGTTTAGTCTACAAAGAGAGTTCCGGACAGCCGGGGCAACACAGAGAAACACTTTCTTAAAAAAAAACAAAGGAACCAACAAATAAAAATTTTTTTTTCATTTTTGTTTTTGTTTTTGTTTTTGTTCTCTTGAGACAAGGTATCAATTGTGTTTTCCAGCCTGGCCTGGAATCACCATCTCCTGTCCCCAGGACACGGCTCAAATGTTTTCTCCTTAAAGTATTTTACTCCTTACTATTGGTGCTAGTTAGGTGTATGTTTTTTTGTTTGTTTGTTTCAACTCGACACAAGCCAGAGTCATCTGAAGGAAGAAAACTGCAGTTGAGAACCTGTCCCCGCCAGATTACCCTAAAGGCTAGGCCGTGGAGTAGTGGCTGCTGCTGCTGCTGCTGCTGCTGCTGCTTTATGATTTTTTTCCATTTTCTTTTTCTGATTGGTGATTGATACAGGAGGGCACAGCCCACTGTGGGCAGTGCCATTCCTAGGCAGGTGGTCCTGTATAGCACAAGAAAGCAAGCCACATCCTCCATGGTCAGCGAGCCTCCTCCATGGTCTTGGTCTCTTCCTGCCTTGACTTCCTTTTATGACTATCAACTGTAAACTGAAATTAACCCTTTCCTCCCTGGGTGGCTTTTGATCAGTGTTTTATCACAACAGAAAGCAACCTAAGACACTATTTTAGTTTCTGACTTGCTTTTCCAATACGTATTTGATTGCCTTAAAAGATCATACTAATATCACTTATTCAGAGGGGATGACCCTTTTCAGAGATAACCTACTCTAAAACCAGGAAAGAGAAGGGGGTTCGTCCCCTGACATCACTCCATATGTAAGAAGGTCATTCCGGGGTCTCYGGGGTTCTCCTCGTCCGCACACTCTCCGTCATTTTGTCGTTGGTCACTGGGTTTATAAAATGGTCCAAAGCCTAGAAGTTGGAAGTCAGCAGCCCTTTGCCACACAGGTCCTCTTCCATTTGTATCAGTTACCCCAGGGTGAAGTCGGGAGATTTCTTGCTGCCTCTCAGTGCTTCTTCTCAGCCGCCTCGTTTGTATTTACAACACAGTTTGCAGCGCCCRGTCTGGCTGCAGTCCGCTCTCCCAATCTGCCCCCAGCCTGACCGTTGTATGTGACCACCTCTCATGTGACCTTGCTGCTGCAAACCTGGCCTCCTGAATCACTGCTCCACCCTCATCTCCTGGCCTGGCCCTCTGCTTCCCAGGGCTTCCAAGGGCTAGCTTCTCAAATGCCGCCTTTCTGGTGCCTCTTCGCTCTGGATTAGTACTAATTGTTCCCACTCGTGAGTGCTGTCCGAGCTTCAGCAAACTGCTTTGCCTCGGTTAGACCTGTCTTGCACGGCACCTGTTTCTACTGTTGTYGCAATTCCTTAGTATCTGGTGTTCTRACTTGTAGACAGTTCCGATGARGAAACAGCGATTTTCACAGCCACAGAGCCATTTAAGCTTGAGACCYGAATCTCCCGGTGCCCAAGCTGTTTCTCTCCCCTACATGTTTGTTGTTCAGTACAAGTATCAAGTGTTTTTCTGAATATTTTACAATATTAACTCCTTTAATCCCTACTTTATAGGTGATACCATGATCCAAACTTAAATAGGCTTAATCCAGAGTCTCTGTGCATGCTTGTGTGTGTGTGTGTGTGTGTGTGTGTTACGTGTACGCACACACATGCACAAGTGCCTGCAGAAACCAAAAATAAAAGGAGGGGGGATTGGATCCCCCAGAGCTGGAGTTACAGGTGATTATGAACTGCCATTGTGGTTGTTGGGTAAAAAACTCAGGTTCTCTGATAGAGCAGCAAATACCCTTGACCACCGAGCAGTCTCTCTGGTCCTCAGCCTTTCTTTTTTACTGCTTGGTAGTTAATCCAGACTGTGGTTTGGTGAAATTTGCTCAGCAGCTGAATTCCATTGGACCTTCTTTCATTGGCCTGTTAAAATCAGTTGATGTCTGTCAGAGTCCCTCCCATTCCAGCACAGAGCCCAAAACACTCTCCTGGGCCACTCGCGTGCACACATGCCATCTAGTGGTGCAAGGAGAAAATTGCAGGTTTTTCTAGCAAAACTAGAGGAAGGCAAGCATTTCAGTTGTTGTGACCCTCAGGGGCACAGTGCAACGAAAAATGGGCGTGTGTGATACCAAAATCCTTAACAGATAATGTAAGAACTTCCATAAAGATACAGTTGTGGCTCCGGAGAGACAGTTCAGTAGTTAAGAACTCGAGTTGCTTCTTGGAGGGTCCCAGTTTGGCTCCCAGCACCCACGCTGTGTGTGTCACCACCACCTGGAACTCCAGCTCTAAGAGAGCTAACGCTCACTGATGGCTTCCAAGGGTCCCTGCACACATMTGCTCGTACCATACATAGACACATGATTAAAATAAAATAAAAATTGAAGGGGAAAAGAGATGCGATTGGCATTCCATTGTTAAGTCATATACCATTAGGGTGGAATTATTACCACTGAGTACATCTTAAGGACGATTTTGGCATTGCAGAAACTAGCACCAGTAGACTTCTGCTTGAGTGTAATAACTAAGTCTAAAATCCGGATGTAGCTAACAGACTGGATTCATCTTCGGGTCCATCTGCTTGCTGTTTCTAGTGCTAGTCCTCAGATGCTTCCATAGTCTGCTCTTATGAAGTACTTTATTGTTCTTTAGTTGGGAAGACATTTATTGACTTGTTTTCCGAAGTGTTTATTGTCTTCAGGGCTGCTCAGTGAGAGCTTCCATGATTCATTTGGGAGACAAGGGGCAGCAACACGCTCTTCCTGTTGACTGTCACTCTTAGAGGCATGGCAGACACACAGCTGGGACCCTTACCTGCCCTGCATGCCGGGATATTAATGAGGACGGTGAGCTGAGCTCAGCTGGGGCTTTGCTCATTGCTGATTTCCTGGGGTCCTGGGGTCCTGGACGCCAGACCGTCTTTATATAAGCAGATGTCTTCGGTCTTTAAACACCTCAAGAGATGATTTGTGATAAACCGAGCTGAGGCCTTGCGCCCTCCCCATTCAGTTTGTGGTACRGGGACCACCTTCTCTCTTTCTCGAAGCTTCCCTCACCTATCAGCAGTAGCAGGCTTGTGTGCTTATCAATTTCAGGGCTGTGCAGAGTGTCTTGTAGGCTAATTTCACTTAGTACTCTTATAATGTCCTCTTGTATCTCCATCTTCGGGGTGGAAATAAATAAGGCAGAAGAGGRACGTCCCCTAGATCTCTATAACCAGTAGCTCATATAGAATGCTTGTGGATAGTTTGTTTCAGTTTGAGTCTTGGTCTCACTGTGTGGCCCTGGCTGCCATGGAATGSGCCTTGAAGAGCAGACTCTCCAGCTCAGAGTTCTGCCTGCCTCTGGGATTGAAGGTGTGCACCACCACATCCCACAGAATGGTGGTTTTTATTAGTATCTCCTTTGGTGTGTTCAGCATAAAAGCAGAGGCTGGCACGATGGCTCAGTGGTTAAAGCATCTGATGTGAAGACTAACAACTGAGCGTGATCCCCCGGAGCCCACGTGGTAGAGGAGACTCATTGCTCTCTTTGTTCACTGTGGCACGTGTGCACCTATACATATATACACATGAACACAAAATAAAACATAAAATGGAGCAAAATGTCTTAAGGAAAAGCAAGGGCTGGAGAACTGTCTTAGAGCCGTTAAGGAATGTCTGCTGTTCTTCCAGGGAGCCCCTAAGTTTTGCTAAGTGCCCATGTCAGGAGGCTCACAAATGCCTGGAACCCCAGTTCTCCGGGATCCTACAGCCACTTCCGGCCTCCAACAGCACCTGACATACACATACAGAGATACACGCATGCACATAGATAAAAAGAAATATAAAGGGCCAAAGTAAAAGCAAGATTGTCTTTTTAAGCCTCGAGTCTCAGGCCCTGATACCYGACAGACATTCTGCCAATGTTTACCTGACCCTTGGGAGCTCTGTCCTGRTCAGCCAGCCAGGCCTCTGGGCCTCACTCCGCCTCCTGTGGCGAGTAGTCCAAGAGCTTGTGGAGAGGATGGATCCGGAAGGAAAGCAGGGCAAGGCCCGGACCCAGCASAGGGAAGACACGGGGCTCTGCCTCAGGGGCAGCCAGGACTCTGCTTAGAGGCTGACTCTTTAGAAAAGATGAAGCGCCTTCATTTGGCTAGACCACCGTGGCCGGACCACAGTCACCCTCGGGAGAGCTGGCGCTCCCGCTGAACCATGATTAACCAAATGTGTAGGGGCCAGTAACATGGCTCAATGCATGAAGGCGCTCTCCAGCCAAACCTGGAGAGCAGAGATAGAGCAGAATTATACCATAAAGGTAGACGGACACACGAGTTCCACACAGKTGTTCTCGGGCCTCTGCATGTATTCTGTGGTGCGTGAACACATGCACATGCACACACTTTTTWAAATTAAAAACGGTTAGAATTAAATTTACATTAAATTATTTGAGCTTTTCACCCCTGACCCATTATTTTTATACATTTCCAATTTTTAAAGTACATTTTATAAAGGTATTTAATTTTATTTGTGTGTGTGTGTCTCCCATGTGTATGTATGCAGATGTCTATGGGGGCCAGAAGTTGGAATCAGATCCCGTAGAGCTGGAGGGGGTTTTGGCTTCGGTTTTGGGTTTGTTTCTCTGTAAGAGCAGAAAGCATGCTCACCCATTGCGCCATCTCTCCGGAGCCCTCGGAAGCAAACGCTACCTTCCATTGTACCATTATGGTGACTCATGCCTGTAATCCCAACTCTCTGGAAGACAGAGGCAAAGATGGTGAGTTCAGGGCCATCCTGATCGACATAGGGAGACCCTCCCCCACAACTCAAACTAAAATTAAGGATATAAAAAGATGTGTGTGGTGTGGTCTTTCTTTCCCCCTCCTCCCTCTTCCTGCTTTCCTGAGAAAGTCTACCATCCCGTGGCTGCTTTCCTCACTCTGCTGTTTCCCCGCAAACCACCTCGCCTACGTTTACTGAGTGTCCTAAACCCAGACACCATGTATGTGGCTATGCTTAACTCCAGCAGGGCTGTGTGTGTGTGTGTGTGTGTGTGTGTGTGTGTGTGTGTGTGTGTGTGGACATGCACGTGTGCACATGCTTGTGGAGCCAGAGACTGTCGTCCTCTGTTGCTTTCCGCCTTGTGTTTTAAGGCTGGGTCTCTTGCTGAAGCAGGAATTCACTCACTGGATAGACCGGCTGGCCAGCAAGCCCCAGGGACCTTGTCTCTGCCTTCCCAGCACTGGGATTACAGGAACGTGCCATGAGACTCCGTTGGTAAAGTGTTTCCCATGCAATCGTGATGACCTGTGTCGGGACCCACAACACCCACATGGAGGCCAGGAGTGAGCCAATCGAGTGGATCCCCTGGCGCTCAGCGACCCTCCATCCTAGCTAAATCGTAAGCTCTGGGGTCAGTGAGACGCCCTTCCTCAGGAAATAACATGGAGAAGTAACTCCAGATGACGCCCCAGGTCACCTTTTGGCCACATAGCTCCGTGCAGACGCTTGTGTGTGCTCACCTGTACACRTGCATGCAGGTACACACACAGCAACCGTCCCAGAGAAATGAGCTCTCTGCACATTCTCACGGCCCAGTCTGTTCTGTAGGAATGGCCGTACCGCGCGGGGCTCTGAGACAGGTCTGGGTCTATTCCATTCCTGGGCGTGGCAGTCTGTGATCGGCAGGTGTTCCCAAAGACCCGACAAAGCACTCTCARTTCATGATCGATGGGTTTAATAATAGGCAGAAAGAAAAAAGAAAATATATTCTGATTAAATAGTCATTGGTCTGAATCAAAACTTTTGAGTCTTGGTGCTGAGTGTAGGAAATTATTTGGGTCATGAAATCTAAGTGCTCTGTGTTTTCTGATAAGTACTTTATAAAATACTTGTTTGGCAACTCTCAGTTTGTGTGTGTGTGTGTGTGTGTGTGTGTGTGTGTGTGTTCTATTTTGAGATTGGTTGTAAGAGACAACCTTGTTTTCTGATACAGGAACATGTGTTTGTACAAACTTATAAGGCCCATGC
The DNA here is from genome assembly GCA_002335545.1 of Apodemus speciosus. Classification (NCBI taxonomy): domain Eukaryota; kingdom Metazoa; phylum Chordata; class Mammalia; order Rodentia; family Muridae; genus Apodemus; species Apodemus speciosus. The sequence continues at coordinate 15,622 of BDUI01008385.1, forward strand.
TTTATCACAGACTCTCAGTCTAGACTGAGTGGAGTGTGTCCTGTAAACACTGCACTTGGGAGGCGAGATAGGAGAATTGTGAGTTCAAGTCCAGCATGAGCTTCCTAATCAGGCCACCTCAAAGCAGGGCAGAGTAGAACATACAGGTCTGTCCACAAACTCCCAGTGAGTCTTCAGCTTAGCCCCCTACAGCCTGGGCCTCCTCCTTCCCACCGCTGTGCAGAGCTGGTAAAGGGCATGGCGTGCCCCGAAAGGGAACGTTTGTTTGTTTTAGTGAGGAGACTTTTTTACATCTTTTATGTGGTTGGGGGTTTTTGTTGTGATTTTATTTTTGTTTTGTTTTGTTGTTTTCTGGTTTTTGGAGGCAAGGTCTCACTGTAGTTCTTACTGTTCTAGAACTCCCAGGGTAGACCAGGCTGGCCTTGAACTTACAGAGATATTCTCTTTTTAGAGGCAGTGTTTTCTGTCTTAGGTGGATCCTGGGGATTAAATTCAGGTAGGCAGGCCGGGCAGCAGGCCCTGTACCCATTAAGCCTTCTTGTCTGCCCACGGTATCTTTTAAAATGTACTTTAGTATGAAGTGTTAAGGTATATTTATCAGTTTCCAAATTCTAAAATATATCCTTCAGTAGATATGTAAAATCTTAAAACTTACTTTGAAATTTCACAAATTGTTTATTTTGTTTTAAGGGCTTGAACTCACTGTGGAGTCATTTTGAAGATTTATTTTTTAAATATATGTATATGTGTGTGTCCTTAGGATAACTATGAATTTCTCATCTGTCTTCTATGAATGAAAATGTATCTCATTTGCTTAAGGAAAAATGACAAATATTCATGTACATTGAAAAACCTGCATGGGATGGGCTTCATTTTCATGTTGCAATGGCTGCCTGACACCAGTAGAGGGCGCTCCAGATCACCTCTCTTGAATTCTATATGGGCTGGAAAATAAAGGTTTCTTGGAAGAGACTCAGAAATACTCAGAGGTTCTACAGAAGGGCGCTTGTTCTAATGTTCCCTAACTCTGAGGGAAGAAATGCTACTCTCAAATATAATATAATCGCCTCATGAAATGTACCTGCATAAAATAACTTTTGGGGACCCATGATGGAGGGGAAACTGAGGCAGGACAGGATAGAACTCCAAACCAGCCTGGACTGTGTGGGGGAATTTAAATCTAACCTGGAGTACATATTGAATGTAAATAAATAAGGCCGGTGAGACGTCTCGGCAGGTAAAGTGGCTTGTCACCAAGCCTGATGAATGGATTTGCAGAATCCAGAGTGGCAAGAGAGACCCTGACTCTCAGAGTGGTCCACGTGTGTGTGTGTGTGTGTGTGTGTGTGTGTGTGTGTGTGTGTAAGTGTGTAAGTGTGCCCACACACATGGACATACGAACATGCAGAATGAAGAAATGAAATGCAATGTAAACTTTTAAAGGGAAAATAAAGATAAAAAATTTTAATGAAAATTTGGTTATTTGAAGAGGAGTGTTTGCCAGGTAGTTTGAAATTGGGTTAAGCGCATTAACTTTAAGGATAATTAGTCCCAGTGGCCTGTGTGTCACTGCAGAGAGCGAACAGGAAGAGCCTGGGGATAAGGGGAAAGACAGGCTCATTGTTCTGAGAACTGTCTCGCCTTGGAAGGGTGCCCATCCCAGCCCTGCACTTCTGCTGGGCTTTCTGCTCCCAGCCAGAGGGCTGGTCCGAATGACTGCTGCTGGTTTCCTTTCTAGACCCCAGAAGAAAATACCACGTGAGGCTCCTGGCTTACAACAACATGGAAGACGGCTACCAGGCCGACCAGACCGTCAGCACTCCCGGATGCGTGTGTGAGTGACAGCCACGCAGCTTCTGTTGTGGCTCACGCAGACCCACCTACCCATCCTCCAACCCCTTCTTTGAAATTCAGTTTCCTTACTACTTGAAGACTGGGTGTGTGTGGGGGGGCGTAATTTCTTTATATCCTCTAAGCTGCTGGGCACATCTTGAATAAGGGGGTACTCAGTAAAAGTGGGGTGTTTAAACTCTAAGTACCTTTCTTTTTCGTCTGCCTTTCCCCTGAGGCCAGTCTTTCTAGTGGCGGCTAAGTGCTACTAGCTCTGGCTTTCTCTGCCAGACTAGTACTTTGCTTTTCAGTCTGGTTTGTTGTTGCTATTGGGGATTTTTGTTTGGGTGAAGGGGATTGTAGCTTTTCTTAAATTTTTTTATTTTTTGAGACAGGATCTCACTGTGTGGCCCTGGCTGTTCTGGAGCTTGTTATGTAGAGCAGACTGGCCTTGAACTCRGAGATCCACCTCTGCCACCACACAGGACTGGTTTTGTTTTGTTTTTCAAGACAGGCTCTCACTGTGTAGCTCTGACTTTTCTAGAACTCACTATGTAGGCTGGCCTCAAATTCACATAGATCTGCTGCTTCTGCCATCCCAGTGGTGGAATTAAAGACCTGTGCTACTATGACTGTCCAGAACTATTCTTTTTCAATACTCAGTCGAGCATTTGATGCTTCATGCAATTCACAGAGGTGTTTGGTTTTTTGTTTTGTTTTGTTTTGTTTTTTGGTTTTTCCAAGACAGGGTTTCTTTGTATAGCCCTGGCTATCCTGGAACTCACTCTGTAGACCAGGCTGGCCTCAAACTCAGAAATCTGCCTGCCTCTGCCTCCCAAGTGGTGGGATTAAAGGCGTGCGCCATCACTGCCGGGCAGATGTGTTTGTTAATTTGAGTKATTCAGGGATAGACCTCAGACTGGGTTATATTGAGTGAGTGAGTCAGAGATAGACTGCTAACAGACTGGTGGGGAAAGTCCTCAGAGCCCCTGACAGCAGAGTCCTCTCCTTTTCCATTACACTGATCTTATCTGCAGCTCTAAGCCTTGCAGTAAGTTCATGTTGCTTTTCTCAATAGCTGTTCGTGACCGCATGGTCCCTCCRCCTCCGCCGCCCCACCATCTCTACGCGAAGGCTAACACGTCCWCTTCCATCTTCCTGCACTGGAGGAGGCCTGCGTTCACCACCGCCCAGGTCATCAACTACACCATCCGCTGCAACCCCGTTGGCCTGCAGAACGCCTCTCTGGTCCTCTACCTGCARACGTATGTAGCTCGTCTTTGTGGGTTTTTCCTTCAGGGTCCTGGCTGCTCGCGCTCCTGACCGACGCTCGGGGCTCAGCACGGGCTTCGGCTGAGAGCACGCCTTTCAGAGCTGATAATCTAAATGTCTGAAAGTTCCATTCCCATTGCCCATTCGGTTCTGAAAACTACGTCCTTGGCGTGAATCGATGCGCCGACTATTGGAGATCTGTTACTGGTGTTAAGGACCCCTTCCTCTTCATCACCACAGATCAGAAACCCACATGCTGGTTCAAGGACTAGAACCAAACACCAAGTATGAATTCGCCGTCCGACTGCACGTGGGTCAGCTCTCCAGCCCCTGGAGTCCCGTGGTCTACCATTCCACACTGCCAGAAGGTAGGGACCGCAGCCTCCCTGTGGAGTTTATCTGTTAAATGGTATGGCTTATTTTAGTGTTGTTGTTGTTNTTCTTACCTTCCTAAAAGGAAACAAGAATTTCCTCTGCCTGTTTTCAAATTGACCTGTTCAGGGGTTTCGGAAAGAGCTCAGAAATGAATCTCTTACCTCCTTTCTGGCTCCCYGGAGACGCGGGCGGTGATTGCAGCTTTCGCAGCTGTGCGAACCTTCCTAACTACGCAATTGTGTGCAGGAAAACATGATCTGTTTGCCTCTCGGTGAGATGTTCAGGAACATCTTGTGAGAAGCTTTTGTCGTGTGTTAAGTGCAGAGAGCTTAGCTAATGCTCTGGCTCAGAAAGAATAAGTAAATAATGTAAGAAAAAGCAACAGAGTYCTGTTTTTGAGGGAGAAAATATGAAGGAATCAACTTACCTACCATTACTTAAAAAGCAATGCACACAGCTTGGGGTAGAGAATAACTTAATATGGAACGCTGTCTTTTGTATCTTAGCACAGCAGTTTTAGGACAGTGGGAGCATAAAAACACAAACAAACATGGGGAAATAAGGATTTTGTCATGTCTGATAATATTTATTTCTTGGTTTTTTTCCAAGACAGGTTTTCTCTGTGTATCTCTAGCCATGCAGGAACTAGTTCTGTAGACCAGGCTGCCCTCGAACTCAGATCTGCCCAGCAGATAATCTTTAATATGTGCAAATTTATACATATATATGTTCACATTTAATACCAAAATAGACCAAGAATTTAACTTTTTTTGAGAACCAAGATACTTGTAAAGGTGGGGTGGCAAGATGGACCATCAGGTGAAGGAACTTGCCACTAAAGATGACCATGAGAACCCACAGGGCAGAAGGAGAGAACGGCCCTCCAAGCTGACCTCTGACTCCACCCACAAGCTTCATGTGCTCATGGGGAAAGAGTGTTACACCATTTTCTCTCTCTCTCTCTCTCTCTCTCTCTCTCTCTCTCTCTCTCTCTGTGTGTGTGTGTGTGTGTGTGTGTGTGTGTGTCTGAAATCATTTTTAATGGACAGGAAGAATGTGTATACATATACTGTGGATTCACTTACATAATTTAACTTAATCGGTCTGGGGCTAGAGCTCAGCTGGTGGGGTGCTGGCCTGGCTTGATTCTCTATCTCAGCACTTGAGATGTGGAGGCAAGAGGAACAGGAGCTCAGGGTCAGCCTTGCCCATGTGTGCGTCTGTATGAGGGTGTCAGATCTCGGAGTTACAGACAACTGTGAGTTGCCATGTGGTTGCTGGGAATTGAACCCTGAACCTCTGGAAGAGCATTCAGTGCTCTTAACCGATGATCCATTTCTCCAGCCCAACAAAACCTTTTTTTAATTAAATGAAACTTTTGATCCTGGTAGTGATAAGTTTTGCCAAGCAATTTGAAAAATTAAATGTATTTAATGATAGAATGGGAGTTTTATTTTTAYCTCTACTTATGAGGAAATTGGATGGATCCTCTGGCTAATTTTAACTTGTCACAGTACATCTTTGTTTTGTAATGTGTCTGCCTACATCTAAGGCACACAGTACCGACTCTTCCTGCTTCTAAACAGGGCTTCTTGTTTACTTARCAGTCGCGTTGCTCAAGTAACTCCCGCTCTCTTCAGGCCAACTAGAAACCAGAGAACATGACAACAAGTCCTGCTGGGGCTTCTGCCACTGCCGCAGGTGGCTGGGCCAGCTCACACCGAGTGGCCTGCAGAGTGGCCGCTGGTTCAGGGTCTCACCTGGAGGATGGCCCACACCACACAGCCC
>BDUI01008386.1:64855-75401 GCA_002335545.1 Apodemus speciosus
CTTCCCTGTGAGAACAGCTGCACACCCACTGCACGTGAGGCCAGGGCTGGGTGTGCCCTGCAAGAATCTACAGCAGTCACGACTCTGGGGCCCCGTGCCTTCATGGTAATAGACATCTGCAAAAAGGCCTACCTGGCCCTCCAACCAGCAAAGTAACAGCAACAGGGAGAGCCRTCCAGACAAGTTATGGGACARGTTCTGGCAGCTCCTGGAGGCGCTACAGGCTGGGCATCCATTGCAGGAAGTCGACTGGGTCCGCCTGTCTCCCCCTCCCTTGRCCCGYGTGTGGCTGAGCCTTCAGATCCTATCGGGCCTCCATTTACTGTCCTACAGATAGATGCTTGATGGTCTTCTAAATGTCTTCCAAAGTGTCAGTTTCTATTTTATGTTGCTTATGGAAGGGATTGCAGAGATCAGAACTGGRGGGTGGGGGTGGGGGAAACCTCCTGCAAAGACCACTGTACAGTGTCTGATGGATTAGAGGTAGTCTAGCTAAGGAGGGCCAGTGTCAAGTGACTCTGGTCTTCCACAGTTTCTGTCTTTTGAGTTCATGGGGGTCGAACCTAGGACTTTGCACTAGTTCGGCAATATCCGGGCATTCACTTAGCTCCTCAGAAAGTGAGCTGAGGAGAACACATCCGGAGCTTCTGGGGCCAGAGGAAGCAGCTGAATCGGGGGCCTGGGGATCAGGATGGAGTACCCCACAGAAGGCATGCCTGCCCCAGGCAAGGAACTGCTGGGAACAGAGAGATGCTCTAGGCAGTGGTGATGAGAGAGAGGCCAGTGTAGACAGCACTTGGTGGCACCGCAGRGACAGGAGGTCCCTAGGCGCTGGTTTAAGAGCTGGYGCTCAAGCAAGAGGGAAAATGGATGCTGTTCACTTAGCGCGCTGGRTGGGCTGCTGAGAGAAGAGATTCCTGACGCTGAGCTGTGCGCACATCTCCAGTGGACGAGGAGACTGGGTTCTTTCTRCCACGCCTAACTTCTCATTTGGAGGTACAGAGAGAAGCCAGGCTTGTCGAACATGCAGTGATGAAGAACACAGATGCCTAGGGCACACTGCACACTCATCACCTGAGCAAAGTTAAGGGTCTCAACTCCCCCATTTAATTCCCTAGTTCACTCAGGTGCCTGTGTATCCTACATGTGGGTGTTGGATGCAGATGCCATTTGGCTTACCTAAGTGTGTGCTAGGCCTCTGTRGCAGTAAATCTGCCATGGAACTCAAAAGAGAGGAGGGAGAAAGAGGGCAACTGGACAGCTGACAGTCTGGGGAGGAGCGTGCATGGAATATACCTTTTGTCTTAGGGGTTTCCTGCTGTGAACAGACACCATGGCCAAGGCAGCTCTTACAAAAAAACRACATTGAATTGGGGCCGGCTTACAGGTTCAGAGATTCAGTCYATCATCAAGGTGGGAGCATGGCAGCGTCCAGGCAGGCATGGTACAGGAGGAGCTGAGAGTTCTACATCTTCATCTGAAGGCGGCTAGCGGAAGACTGGCTTCTAGGCAACTAGGATGAGGGTCTTAAAGCCCACACCCACGGTGACACACCTGCTCCAACAGGACCACACCTCCAAATAGTGCCAACTCCCTGGGCTGAGCATATACAAACCATCATACCTTTCCAACAGAGCAAGTACACAGCCAGAAGGCATAGCAAGAGTAGGTCCTGTGACCAAGTCCTAACCAGTAGCCCACAATGTCAAATTAACCCTGCCAAAAAACAAAAAAACAGTCAGACCATTCAATTTTTGGTAAGTAGCCAAAAATCAGTGTTCCATGTATCATCACCTAATTTGCTTCATGTTGAGATCTAATACAGTATTCTTAAAAACATTTTAGATTCAAGCTAGCCATCTTCATAGTCTTCATGCAGTTCACAGTCTGCCTGTAAGACACCAGCTTCAGGCGCCCCTCACCTCAGCATAGCAGCCATCCTGGACATGAAGTGGCTATGCACAGTGACAAGAAGATGTCACCAGCGGCTCTGGCCAGCTCCCTCCCTCCTGAACCCATGCAGTCTGAACAGTATCTAAAAGTCCTTTCCAGTCTGAAATCTTGCCTGACTTCGTGGCTCCATTCTCTCTGCTGAGAGTACATTTGAAGGGTTCTAGTTACCGACGCCAGTGAGATGTGACTCCAGGAGGAGACAAGACGTTCCTGCCTCTGACATGTGTTCTCCGGGGAGGACTTTCAGGAGTGACAGTGCTAATGTGAGCGGAGTGAGAAGTAAATACTAGTCAGCCCCGCTCTGGGCTGCAAGTACATGGTGAGGCCACCTTGACCAGCAGCTGGTGTAGAGATTTCTTTCCAACTCCTGGAGAGACTGTATAGACCTGGAGACAGGCTGATGCCTTTACTGACGAGGCCAGCACAGCAAAGATGTGCTGATCAGGGCTTTGCAGCCTTCTTGATTTTGTGGGATAAGGCAACTTCAGGGCCCGAAGGGGTAAGCCAGCTTCAATAGAGAGCTGTCTCAAGTCTCTGCTTGGCCCAGTGCCCACAACCCAGTTCTCCAGAGGTCTTCCTGCCACCAAAACCCTTGAGAAACTAAGTTACCAAGTAGCGGAAACCTTCAGAGAAGCAGGTTGAATGKTTGGCCACCCTCTCCTCCAGTCCTTCTGTGCAAGTGCTCTTCTACCGGTGGGATATGGCCCCTTGCCTGCCACCTCCGTTGCCTGTGGCCTGCTGGCCAGGCTGCCTTGGGTGGCAGTTTGGAATGTCACTTGACAAAACTAAGCTGGATATCAGAGGCTCCATGTACAACAGGCCCCATTTCAGAAAAGCTCTCCACTTCCCTTGGTCGTCAGGGGCATTACTGGACCACCTCATGTATTTCTGGCCTGAGGGGGTATGTGGCAGACATGGGGAGTGACTGTTGCCCCCTTTGTGCCTCCTCCTTGGGCCCTGGACATCTTGTATTTCCCAGAGACTAGCCTCTGTACTGCTTCACCCCCAGCCTGTGCACTAGGATGGTTTCTCAGCGTGTGTTACTAAGAAACACTGCTACTTGAGTCTTGTTCCAGACTGCTACTTGAATCTAAAGTAAGTTACTAAGAAACACTGCTACTTGAATCTAAAATGTTTTTAAGAATACTGTATTAGATCTCAACATCTCCCTATATGCTAAACTGGGCTGTCCACATTCCAACATAGTTCTCACCAAGTACTCTTCCTGGAATCTGAACTGTGAATGAGTCTAGTGGGCTAAGCATGAGAGAACCTTCTGGAAGACTAGAAAACCTTATAACAGCATGACACACTTATGGTGGGGGTCTCATGAGAGGGTCATCCCACCCAAGCTAAAGGTTGACATGTAAGGTCTTGAGGCACAAGCACCTTCCCCAAGGGACAGGTTTTGCCTGTGCTTAACTTTCTTTGCTTAGACTGAACTGAACGAGAAGCCAGGCCAGGCCATCACTGTCACGGATAGAGCAGAAAGAAGAAAGCCTTTCAGTCTCGTGATCTTTGTTTCCATTATGAGTCATTCATAGCATATTTGTGCCCATGGAAGAGAGCGGCATTGGTCCCTGGTGTAAGCACTTGCACTCTGCAGATCTAGAATGGCCCCTGAGCCACCTTTGAGACCTACTTGGTCAGTGGGAACATTCTGACAGATGCTCTACCTTCCTCTGGGAGGAGTTGCGTGTCCAGGCTCCCAGAATCTTGAAGCTTTACACACTGGCCTTTCTGCTGTCATTTTGTGATGTAGCACAGGTTAGATGGCCCCCAAGCCTTCTCATCTTGTAGATCCACCATCTCCATGCCTCTCCCCAGTTGGCAGGGCCACATCTCAGGACATGGGAGGCCCCGTGTGACAGGCTTACTCACTGCTTCTGCCTCTTTGACACCTGCCCTCACTAGCATGACATAACACAAATGCTGACCCTTGAAGGAGGGAGAGGAAAGAAATGGGGAGCCATGGTCACCTCTACATCTCCATAGCTATGCCTGAGGGCCAAGCCACTGCAGAGGGCCAAGCCACTGCAGAGTTGAGCTGCTTGCCAGGCCTTGGCTGGGCCTCACCTCTGAAGGATGACTGGTGTGTTTCTGGTTCTGCCATCTGCCACCCCAAGTGATGAAATTCTTCCCGTAGTGTTCAGGGCTTCTGCTCCCTCGTAAATAGATGGCTGCACACACATCCCTGGGGATCTCACAGGGAAGGTAGGCAGAAAAGAGCCTTTGGAATAAATAATTTAAAATCTGGTTATTGTATCCTTGGGTGGTGATGGAGAGGCTGCATTTGTAGTGGGGGAGGGGACAAAGCCTAACAGGAGCGGAGGCTGAAGCACAACAGTGTGCCTGTGCACTCTGCCGGGGGGTGGGAGGCGATGATGAAATACTCAGGGCCCAGTTCCTGTTTAATTTTTGATGCAAAGCCATCAGGGAGTCGTTCTCCTTCACTCTCAATTTCAGGGGTCCTGAAACCCTGCATTTCTCTGTGGTAATAACCTGTGCTTTTTGCTCTGATTGATCAATGCAGATGGAGCCCACGCTAGCTCAGAAGGCTTTCCTCCAGCCCACTGCCTGGGTGATTGCCATCCTAAGCCAGTTTCCTGAAAACACAGGCTCTTCCTGGTGGTGACTCAACCAGCAGCTTAGAAACTCCCCCACTCCTTGCTGATTAGGGAGGGAGTCCAATTCAGATCAGCTGGACTCGTCCTGCACCCTCCTCCTTGCCCCCAGCACCTCCATCCAGCCACTCTCCTTACTCCTCCCGACCTCTGTCCCTCCGCTGTGACATACAGGGACCTGATGCACCCTGGTGCCGTAGGGAGAGGTAGATGGTGCCACACAGAGACCTGGCGTGCAGCACAGCTGTTAGACTGAGTTTTATAAACTGCTTTTTTACTTGTCCATAGCTAAGAATCCCAAATTAAGACTGCAAGATTGGTTGAATTTTAGCTGAGAAAATGCAGCCAGCTTTAATCAACGACCGCTTGTGCTCATCAGAGGACAGTTCTGCTAACGATGAGATGATTATATAATTTTACAGTGTGATGGGAAATGCTGAAGTCATCTGGTCTGGCCCAGAGAGGGTGCCCAGGTTGCCTAGCATGCTCTGCCTTGTGGAAGTGCCTTTCTCGTTCCACCTCAGCCCAGGGAGCTGGCCCAGGACTGAGGCGCCTCTGTTCCAGGAACTGTCCCAGAGCTTGTCTGCCAGTGGCCTTGGATGTTCTTCTCTTTGGTACCTGAGCAGGCTGCTGCTTCTCTGTATTCCTCACAGCTTCTGTCCCTTCACCCTAAGCCCCGAGCCCTTTGTTGTCTCGTCATTTCATCACTGTCCCGAGCCCGCCACACAAGTGAGAGCCCTGGAGCCTAGTTCCTGATGAAGGAACTGTGTGGTGGGCTCAGCTTTCTCATAGGTGGGACCGAGGTGGGGCCACAGCCAAACAGGGTCAAATGTGTGGGTTACAATGTGCTTGCCTCAAGATTGCAATGGCACAGCCGCATGTCTGCTGAGCCACAAGCACATGGATGTGTGTGCTTTTCCTCTCTGCTGGGCTCCAGAAGTGCCCATGCTGGGCTCCAGCTGGTCAGGTCAGCCAGCTGCCAGATACACTTTCTACGTCCATCTCCAGTTCCCCTAATTTCTACCCTTCTAACTCCTGAAGTTTAAACTTTTCATTTGATTAAGTTCAAGGCATCTTTATATAGAGAGTTTAATTGGGATAATTGACTTTGCTTCTGACCCAGCAAAGAGTGGATGTCCCCTGTTGCTGCCGAGCACCYGCTCGCCTGCAGTCGGGCGTTTATTGACCATCTGGGAGCTATTTATTGCCCAAAGTTGGAGCCACTTTTGATTATCTCCTGATTGCCTCTTAATCCTGTCAGCAGGGAAGGGCTGCATGGTTGTGTGGTCTCTGGATGGTAGGATGGGATGGCAGAGGAGTAACTTTTCTCATCTTAAATCTGTCCTGGTCCTTTATTGAGATGTAGAGAAAATGTGTCCCGTTACCTTTCAGCCCAAAGTCTCGTTAGTCTAAATAGAAAATTGCCAGGGAGAAGAGATTGCTATTCCAAAAACAAAATGTGCTTAAGAGGAGAGCATTCGGCACCCATGTGGCTGTGCCCCTGTGCACAAAGCTCCGGCTTGAGTCCGTGGCAAGTGCTGGGCCTTTCTGACTGTCCTCAGCTCACGGTCCCTTGGGGACCCCACGATGAGTACATCACCACGTCGTACTTCATGGACAGTGGACTGGTTCCGGGGAGACCAGGTCCACATAGAGCTATAGCCCCATTCCTGCTGAGAGGTCATGCTAAGGACCAGCATTTGGGGAGCCCGCAGCAGCCTGGCACATGGAGTTGCAAGCACACCAGGCTTTGTTCCTTCCACTGGTGGAACAGAACAGGAGCCTTGCAGCGCTGATGACTTCTGCAAAGGCAGGTGGGATCATTGTGCTCCGTTAGTGCGGCTCCTGTAGCCAYAGAGGGCCGGGGAGGGGGTGCCGGAAAAAGTCTAGGGTTGAGAGGGGATGCCTAGTAATGACTGGAGATGCTGGGGACTCCAGAAACTGGCTGGAAAGGATTAGGTGCATTTCAGACATGGCTTCTGACCCAGTGATGGAACCAGGGTCACCAAGAAAGAGAAAATTCTGTTTTAAATGGTACTTGAGGGCATCACTGAGAGAGTGAAGAGAACCATGCTCTGATGTGCACACACCAGGGGAGACAAACAGAGAAGCATGGTAGCCCTGAGCGCTAGAAGTGGAGGACCAGGGAGCGCTTCTTTTGGTCTTAGAGAACAGTTAGAAGAGATAGCATCTTCTGTGCCACACACAGCAAGGNGCTCGCCTGCAGTCGGGCGTTTATTGACCATCTGGGAGCTATTTATTGCCCAAAGTTGGAGCCACTTTTGATTATCTCCTGATTGCCTCTTAATCCTGTCAGCAGGGAAGGGCTGCATGGTTGTGTGGTCTCTGGATGGTAGGATGGGATGGCAGAGGAGTAACTTTTCTCATCTTAAATCTGTCCTGGTCCTTTATTGAGATGTAGAGAAAATGTGTCCCGTTACCTTTCAGCCCAAAGTCTCGTTAGTCTAAATAGAAAATTGCCAGGGAGAAGAGATTGCTATTCCAAAAACAAAATGTGCTTAAGAGGAGAGCATTCGGCACCCATGTGGCTGTGCCCCTGTGCACAAAGCTCCGGCTTGAGTCCGTGGCAAGTGCTGGGCCTTTCTGACTGTCCTCAGCTCACGGTCCCTTGGGGACCCCACGATGAGTACATCACCACGTCGTACTTCATGGACAGTGGACTGGTTCCGGGGAGACCAGGTCCACATAGAGCTATAGCCCCATTCCTGCTGAGAGGTCATGCTAAGGACCAGCATTTGGGGAGCCCGCAGCAGCCTGGCACATGGAGTTGCAAGCACACCAGGCTTTGTTCCTTCCACTGGTGGAACAGAACAGGAGCCTTGCAGCGCTGATGACTTCTGCAAAGGCAGGTGGGATCATTGTGCTCCGTTAGTGCGGCTCCTGTAGCCACAGAGGGCCGGGGAGGGGGTGCCGGAAAAAGTCTAGGGTTGAGAGGGGATGCCTAGTAATGACTGGAGATGCTGGGGACTCCAGAAACTGGCTGGAAAGGATTAGGTGCATTTCAGACATGGCTTCTGACCCAGTGATGGAACCAGGGTCACCAAGAAAGAGAAAATTCTGTTTTAAATGGTACTTGAGGGCATCACTGAGAGAGTGAAGAGAACCATGCTCTGATGTGCACACACCAGGGGAGACAAACAGAGAAGCATGGTAGCCCTGAGCGCTAGAAGTGGAGGACCAGGGAGCGCTTCTTTTGGTCTTAGAGAACAGTTAGAAGAGATAGCATCTTCTGTGCCACACACAGCAAGGYATTATGACAGGGAAGCCATATTTCTTATGTAGCCACTCTGGGCTGCTTACACAATGTAGGCAGTGGTGCTTGGAAGTGTGGCCATCTACACCAGGGAATGATTAAGTAAGGGACTCCTGGGGCTCCACTGTGGCCCCCTTTTAATGTGACTGTCACGAGTTGAAGATATCCTCAGCTGACTCCCGGTCTGGCTAGGCTACCCTGAAGTCCCACCTCAGATCAGGCCCTCCTGAGATCCTTGGGCTCACGTACCCCCTAGTGAGGACGTTTGGTTCCCTTTGTGTGCCCTACTCAGGCCTTGGCCACTGTTCCTCGCCATTTTCCACATGGCCAGCTGTTGCAGGATGGAAAACCCCAAACTATAAGCTAAATAAATCCCTTTCCCCAAAATGCTTTCTGTCAGGTGTTTAGTGATAGGGCACAGCAATGGCACCATGCCAGTGAGTTTTACCCTCCTGGAAACCGAGCTGCTGCTCTTTCCTCTAAGGTGGCTCAGTAAAGAGGGAGGCAGAGCAGGGTGGGCCTGTGCAGGCTGCGGCCCACTCAGCCTGACGTCAGGTAGGCCAGCTCCGGATCAGCTCTACCGTGCTTCCAGAAAACCAGGGTGAACCTGGAGGGTCTGGCACCTCACCCCGTTAGTCTGCACTGGGGCTGTGTCACAATCCTTACTCCAGGATCTTCCTGCGACCACCATGAGAGAGACAGGTGTGTGGTGACCAAGTAACTCGGGCACAGCAATGGCACCATGCCAGTGAGTTTCACTCTCCTGGAAACTGAGCTGCTGCTCTTTCCTCTAAGTCTGAAAATAATTAAAAGTTAAAAACTAAAATTATACTCGATACATACCCAGGCCAAGATCAAAACCCTGCATGTAAACTCTCTGGCCTATGTAGCCCCAGCCCACAGCACTACTGCCCTCCCCAGCACCGCCCACCCCGCTGGTCCTTCAGAAGAAGCTTGAGAGGAAGGGCATCTGGCAGAGAGCCTTATGTAAGTGCAGCCTGTCTGCTCCCAGACACCGAGTCCCCGTGTCCCCCGTTATGTAAGAGAAGCCTTTATGAAGCTACATAAATCATCCCTGAGCTTCAGAGCTATGGAGGACCAGTCGGAGGAGGACTGGCTTGAGGTGGAGTAGGAGTGGGCGTCCACCCGGTGGGGTCGCAGACAGCTGTCTGCTGATCCCAGATGTGTTGTTGAGGATGTGCCGGCCCCCTGTCCGGGAGCTGGCAGTACCTGGGGCCCTTTAGCTCAGGCCGGCAGCACAGCTTTAGCCTCTTGGGCCTGGGCCAGGTCCCAGCCATGCAGGCAAGAGGATGCTAAGGCCTGACCAAACTGGCAGCACAGGGTGGAGCATGTTGACACCTCCTGGCCTTCTGGGACAGCAGGTCCACAGCCAGGGCACCACCCGAGCCCTGCGGACTGGGATGCTTCCAACAAGTGCCTTTTTTTGCCCAGGCTATCCCGTCAGCCACCATAGGAACCCCAGATACTTGGAGTAAGCAGGTTGTATGTCACGGAGGGTCATGATGGAGTCAGGAACTACTATAGAGGAACCAGTGTTCTGTCATCCTTTTTGTTCTGAAGAGAAGCGTGTCACCCTGGGCAGGTGGAGTGAGCCACAGCACCTACCACGTCTACTTCTCTGCAGACTTCTGGATGATTCTGCCACCCCTAACACAGCCCTTCCCAGCTGAAGGGTGTCTGTCCCCATTGTCCCCGAGGCTCGGCCCTGTGAAGGCCTTGTGCCAAGGCTGCTTAACTAATGTGGGTGCTCTCTGTTCTCTCCCCAGGCAGGCTTGGGATCTTGCTGTGGACATTTGCCTCTCTCAGCTGCCGACCATCATCGAAGAGGGCACTGCCTTCAGGGTGAGTCCCCACTTGAGGGATACCCTCTCCAGGGGACCCTGTTCCTTCATTACAGACACCTGGTCTTCATGTAGCACCCAGAATTCTGGGTGTCTGGGATTTAGTTTACCTTCCTGGAAAAAAAGATGCAGCTAATAAGAGTTTTCAAGGTTGGGTCAGCCTGGCACTCGTCAGGTTCTGAGGTGGTTAGTCTTTAGAAGCTGTCCGCCCGGATGTGCCGCTCTCATAAGTCAGCCTCAGATCGTGCAGGTGGAAGCCGAGCAGCTACACGGACTGTACCGATTCTACTTGTGGCGTGTACAGGTGGGCGGCCCTGCCCAGAACCTTCTGAGCAGCCTTTGAGAACTGACTCCCTTGGTCTCTCCTTTGGGGAGTATTTACACCAGGTCTGACTGAGTCCCTGCCTGACCTCAAGAACAGAACTCCCAGAGCCATTCCTGAAACTGAGACAGCATAAGGCCTAGTGTAGGCTGGGGGTGGGCTGTCAGCAGCACAAGGCCCACTCACACGACTCAAGAGGCCGCTGGACTTCAAGACCGCGAGAGCCAGGCAGTGTGCTGTGCGTCAGTGAGGCAGCCTCTCTGAGCTTTGCCTTCCTCATTTGTTGTTGTCTAAGACAGGCTCTACATCATCCTGGCTGTCCTGGTTCTCACTCTGTAGATCAGGCTGCCCTTGAACTCACAGAGACCTGCTTGCCTCTGCCTCCTAAGTGTTGGATTACAAGGCATCCACCAACACACACAGCTTGGTTTCCTTGTTTAAAAGRGAATCTGGGGGCGGGTGTGGTGGCACACGCCTGTAATCCCAGCACTTGGGAGGCAGAGGCAGGCGG
>BDUI01008387.1:19537-30668 GCA_002335545.1 Apodemus speciosus
TCTCTCTCTCTCTCTCTCTCTCTCTCTCTCTCTCTCTCTGTCCCTCTTCTTCTCCCTCTCCCCATCCCTCCCTCCCTCCATACATTCCTCCCTCCCTATCTCCTTCCCTCTCAGTACTACAATATATTCTGCAACTACAAATTTCTGCTACTCCATCTTGTCTATTCCCTACCCAAGTCCTTGGGCAGCTATCTTTTCCAGGAGTTCTGATTCCTTTAATGGAAGAATGTTATTAAAAGAGAAGATCTGAATATTATGTATGCTGGTCATTACTGGACATTGTTGTGTTTGAGCATCTTCTACTGACAATGCAAAACCAGAAAAGGGGTGGGGTTTGGCATGGGAGAGAATCAAAAGAAAGCAACACAAAACCCCTAATATTTAACCCAGACGAGTGTAGGGGAAAACCACTTTATCAACTTGAACATGGTGCTTCTTTGATGCTTAATTTACTTTTAGTTTTATAGATGCTATTACTTTTTCAAAATTACTTAGTAACTTTGACCCCATTGTCTTTAGAAAGTTTATATCTGGCTATTGTCATATAGTGAGACTCTTTTGACATAGTCCATCTTAGGATGAAGATATAAACTTTAAAATGATCACTTTAAAAATTAAAAGAAAAGTAAAGACATATTGGCTCAGGATATCAGTAAGTTGTTGAGTTTCTCCTTCAGTGGTTTATGCTAATTGAGACCCTCCACCAGAAAAGATTTTCCTTACTCTCACATTGAACATTCAGCAATGACAGCAAACCTGGCCCAATAAATATCTTTACAAATCCATAAGAGTAAAAATCACTTAGTGTGTATTCTATTAGAACAGTGAAAGCATGATATTATAAACTTGTTGAAATCCGTGTACTGGTTAGGGGTGTGACCCAGTGTCCAATTCCCTGTCTCAGTGACAAGAATCTGTGTGACTTGAAATATCAAATATGTGGTATACAAACACTGTTTTTTAGTAAAAAAAGAAATCAATGAACTGTTTAACATTAACAAAAGAATAAACAGTCTAAAGTAGGGACTACATCATAATGATCAATTTGGTTCATTGATTGCAGCAAAAAAAAATTACACTAATGTAAGACACCAATAATAGGTAAGCCTGTGTATATGTGTTAGAGTGGAAATTAAATATTTATGTGAAAGTAAGACTTTTTAAAACATTTTTTTTCACTTTCAAAAACAGTATACTCTTAGGGAAAAATTAACCCAGAAAAAATTCTGAGAAATCTGGATGATAAACTATCAATATGTTTATTATTTATTGATACATAAGATTTACCAAAGAGAGAACAGAGTCACAAAGACATCTAAGCTGTAAATTAACAAAGATAAAACCCAGTGGAGGAGAACTGTAGCATAACTTGGAGCAGACACTAGGCGCCGTGTTCTATCATAACATCAAAACTACAAACAGCAAAATAGGTCATAATAGAATGTTGTAGAATGTTGTGCCTAAAGAGACTATAGAAAGGTTGGTATGTACTAGAATATTTGTCTTAGGGGCAACAGAAAATCATGTGTAAGTACTAAGCTTAAAGCAAACTAATGTAAGTGCTTTATAAGACATTGAGAGTGCTTGAGTGATTTGATAGTTTAATTYTCACATATGACAGGTATTTATACAAGTTCTTAATTTTAACAACCAATTGAAGGCATCTCCAAACTTCCTTGATCTATCTTATAAAAGATTTTTATAGRCTATTGACAACTGTATATGAATCATCTTATAAAAACAATTAGATTACTCAAGTAGGTATGAAGTCAGATATTTATGAGATATAAGTGGATAGAAGAAATAACTTCAAGATGGCCTTCAAAGTATTAATTATTGCTGGTAGTCATCTTCTAAAAAACCTACTCATGTCAAGTATTGTGCTCAAATTATTGAGTGATGATTCTCAATAGATACCCATAGCAATTTTTCACATGAGGGCTTTTTATTTAATTTCTCCTAAAATATTTCAGTAGCAATTCGTTTGATGCCTTAGACACTTGAGTGACAGTAAAAGTTTTCTGTAATCATTTAAGTGCATCAAAGTGGATGAACGGAAGCAAAAATCTCCTGTGAGATTAGTGTTGAATTATTATTATTATTTAGTTGAAAGGTGAATGAAGCCCTTTGGTTGCTTTTAGAAAATCCATAAGCTGATATCATTCTCCATGTTTGTGCGTGGCTCTCAGAGCAATGTGGGTCTCCGGTGGTGGCTTGAAAAATAATTGTTTGTATGAGATCTTGGAGGTGTCATTTGTTACTGTTGTTTGCTTAACCTACTAAAATTACATTGTTTCTTTTTGTGTATTGAATTTGTTACCTTAGCCTAGAGTTTAAGTTCTTGTTCTAAAGAAATACACACAAAGAAAGAGATGGCAGAAAACTGGATTGATTATTAAGTGACGATCCAAAGTATTAGATCTGTATATTTAGGAAAGAAGAGTTTTGATTTATCTTATAGCTTGGTCTTTTACATGAATCGTACTTCTTACGTTATCACTCAGCTTCCCAAGATAACTTTGGTCGGTGTATGAGTATGGACTTAATTGAATTTTTTTTTCCTGTAAATAATTTAGCTCAGAACCTTGGATATTCTACAATAGGCACTCTACCACTGACCTGCATCTCTTGCTGTGTTAAGTTGTTTTTGATGTACAATTTGTACATTGTTTTGATAACATTCTAGTCAATGTTGTTTAATCACAGAAATGGCCAACACTTCTGAATTACATGAAAATAGATATGCATTTATTACGTCTTCCCTAGACATAAAACTATTTGTGTACTCTGACATTATGTTTAATAGCCTGCCAAAATGGTCATTATGCTTAGGTCTTATGGCTTCCAAAAATGGAGTCACATTATTGCTCAATAGGTAGAATTCTACAGATGGTACCTTATGTTCCATATGATTCACATGCAGGTTCTCTGATTACTGTGATGTCTTACTTCCATGAATGTGTTTGTACTCATGTCAAATATTGTGCTCAAATTACTGTGTGATGATTCTCAATAGATACTCACAGCAATTTCCACATGAAGATTTTTTATTTAATTTGTCCTAAAATATTTCAGTAGCAATTCGTTTGATGCCTTAGACACTTGACTGACAGTAAAAGTTTTCTATGGTTAAGTTAAACTAGTGACCATATACAGGGCAGGTTATATCCATGGATGTAACTTAATTATATAAGCAGATGAAATCATGGCACTTTCTTGTGGTCATGACGAAAGGAAAGCAGAAGAGAAAATTGGAGAGATTCAAAGTAAAGGCAAGCCTTGAGAAGTTGTTCATGCTTAAACCTGGAGGGGCCACCTGAGAAAGACTGGGCAATGTCAGTAGTTTGATGAATGAGAAAAAACTGAAGCTGAGACCTAGAGCACATAGAACTGGATTCTGCTGACAAGCTAAAGGAAGTACATTCTCCCATTAGAGTCCCTATATAAAAGCCCAGCAAGTCATTGCATTGTTATTTTCCCCCATGCTTTTAAAAACTTTTTGTAGTTCTTTTTTTTCTTAATGCTTAATCATTTTTAATTGGCTATTTTATTTACTTACATTTCAGATGTTATCCCCTTTCCCAATCTCCCCACCAGAAACCCCACCAGAAACCCCCTATCTCATCCCCCCTCCTCCTGATTCTATGAGGGTGTGCCCTCACCCAAGCACTCACCTACTCCCTCCTGCCTACTCACCCTTGCATTCCCCTACACTGGGGCATCTAGCCTTCATGGGACCAAGGGCCTCTTCTCCCATTGATGCCCAACAAAGCCATCCTCTGCTACATGTACGGCTGGAGCCATAGGTCCCTCCATGTGTATTCCTTGGTTGCTGGTTTAGACTCTGGAAGCTCTGGTTGGTTGATATTGTTGTTCTTATGGGGTTGCAAACCCTTCATCTCCTTCAGTCCTTCTCTAACTCCTCCATTGGGAACCCTGTGATCAGTTTAATAGTTGGCTGTGAGCATCAGCTTCTGTATATGTCGGGCTCTGGCAGAGCCTCTCAAGAGACAGCTATATCAGACTCCTCTCAGCATGCACTTCTTGGCATCCTGTCTACTACCATACCACCCTGAATGCACCGGATCTCATCTCATCACATTAGTTTTTATTTACTAATTACTTGACAGAAACAGCAGAGCTTGCCTAGATTCTGACTACACAATGGTGAGATCTTCATGTGGTTGTATTATTCAGCTAAGGTTGGGATTATTTTCATTTGGCAATGCAAAGTAAGTAGCTATTTATAATTTCAGGAACTGAAAAGAATCTCATTGCACTGTTTGATGTTTCAGAGCGTGAGTCCTTTTTCTCCCTTATATTTCATTCACATTATTTTTGTTTGAAACTGTCACTCTCAGACATCATGGAAAGGTTTATCAATCTCATTATGCAAGTGTATGAAAACACTCAATATAATTAGTTATTAAGGACATGGAAATCAAAGCTACAATTATGTACCATCTTACTCCAGTTAGAATTGGTATTACTGGAAGTACTGTGGTAGTGAGGATACAGAAAACTTATACATTATTGGAGGTAGTAATTTAGTATAGCCATTATGAAAAATGTATGGACATTTCTCAGAAAACCAAAAATAGTACTAGGATATGATTCAGCTATCTTACTCCTGGGGAAATATTCTGTGGAAAACAAGTGAGAATAGCAAATACATTCCTGCACACTCATATGACTTATGGCAATATTACCAGTAACTGAGATGTATATCGTCCTCATTATCCATCATCAGAAGAACAGATAATGCATATGATATATTTATTCATTGGATTATTCAACTATAAGGGAAAATGAAATCCTGCCATGTGCATCAAGCTGGAACTAGAGTTATTTCATAAAGAAAGATGTCATCTAAATAATAACTAAGTATTGTGTATGCTTTCTCATATATGGCAACTAAAATCAGTTGACCTAATGTAGAACTGTGATTGCTAGATCTAGGGAAAGGTGCAGGATGGAAATGGGGTATTCTGTCAGTGCATAGTGCATAGACACGTGCAGACATCACAGTGAGCCTCATTACAATGTAAAGGTGATGTATATTGGCAAACAACTAAAAATAAAATTTAAAGTTCCATTTAAGCTATGTATCACAAAACATTAAATCATCCTCAGGGATTGTGTAAGCATGATACAGGTAGCAGGACTCAGATGGCTGAGTGCCAACATCCAGAACGTCCAACCCATCCATGCTTCCACTGAAAGCTCTTCTCTGATCTTGCATTTAACCAACCCAGGTAAAACAATCCCAACTCCTTTAACTTTATTTGATTACTTGATTAATTTTGTTCAGAATTCTCCTTACTAAAGGCAGGGACATTCACTACATTCAAAAAGCAATATTATAAGAGCTTTCTTAAAAATGTCCTAATCTGACACAGCAATACTTAAATGTAGTCCATGGGAAATAAGCCACTGCCCAAGGCCAGTCTCTGAAACTGAGATAACAGAAATTCTAAATGTTTCATGTGTTAGTTTGAATGTCCTCAGAAAGGACATGACAGAGACCACTGTAATCAAGTGTCTTGATTTTCCAAGTTTTTGTGTACTGAGTTGTGCCATTATCATTTACATAAGGGCTTGGCCTCAGATTATTTTGGGGGATAATCTTTAATCCTATTAGCCAGGGTATATATAACTTAGAGCCAGGGTGTGCAATTCTCTAGACTCCTAATTTCTTAGTGCTGTTTTACCATCAATCTGCCTCCCAGGATTGTATTAATATTGGCTAGAAAGCAAATCTATGGTTATACTTAAAGAATGTTTACATGTATATCTAATAAATGCATCCAGTCTTGCACATGTTTAAAGACTGATTCATTCTCATATTTACCACCTACCTTACAGACCTAAACCTAATAGAGATGAGGAAAATCTCCTAACGGATATGAAGCATCCTTGAAGCTAAACCAACAAAACAAAATAAAATACACCTCATTGGATTCACTGCAGCTTGGACCATTCTATTTATGCGGCAATTTTCTCCATTCATTTGGTTTTATTTAAAGAATTTACCTCTTGCATGAGCCCCTTAAATCATTAGACATAGCCTACTTCTTTGGTTAACAGGCCACTTAGTAGAGATGAATGTGGACTCACTTTTGTTCTTTCATGAGTGTGTTGAAATATGCTTTACCACTAGGTAGAAAGATGACTTTCTTGAAGCTTGCTTGAACTTCAGTGTTTCCCCAGCTAAATCTAAGTCACATTGAGGGCAGACATCAAGACACGGTTTCGTCGATATAACCAATCCAGTAATAATTTAGGAGTTTCAAACAAGTTCAATTATTAGAGAGGTAGAACAAAACATTTGTTCACCTTGTCTAGAAAAAAATAGAGCTTTGGTAGAATGTTGTTTCAATATGAATAAGGTTTGACCAGCATCATGTAGTTTTCCTGTGTGAGTAGTTCAAACATTAAGTGTTTTTCTTGATTAGACTTTTTATATATACTTATATGAATCATTAATACATACTCATAAATACCATTATTATTATATTATGCACGTGTGTCTACACAATTAAGAGAAACAAGGAAATATTTTCAGTGATTCCTGATGCAAAAATCATAATAAATGAATGTGCAGAATTATCACATTGTCTCACAGTCACTTACTAATAATTTTTAAAGTTTCAACTGTTGATGGATATAGCATAAAACATTAGAAGATTGTCTACAAATATAACCACCCGCTAAGGTAACAAATACAGCAGGAAGCAGAGCTAGTTCTAGGTACACGGAGTGTAAGTAAATATGGCTGATAAGTATAATAATTGGCTAGGTAGGCCAGGCTCATGGTTTGTTTGATAATAATAGGTCACAGTATAAAGTGGAGAAGGGACATCCTGTGATAGAATTGTGTAAAATAGTATTGGCTGTGACTCAGAATGCCAGGAAAATCCATGAGGCTGGGTATTATGTGTGCCTGCAAATAACCCTGTGACCTCATTCTTTCCATCACTTGTCTTCACATTAGGAGGCACAGGGGAAAGCACTCACTACATCCCTCCATCTTCCCAAGGCTGTTCAACTATTCAGAACTTCATGGGTAAATTACTTTTTAAAATATACTATCTGTAGCATCTAATTCTCAAGACTAGGTTGATCTGTTGACGAAGTCCAGCGCTAAACTGGATGACATTGGCCATCTTAGTGAATCATTCAGTGCTTTCTTGACTTTCTTTAAAACTCAAGACACTTAGGAAACTCATAGTCAATAATGTAATATCCCCAACATTTTTCTGAAGAGTGACAAGAATGAATCACAGTCTGTCCTACCTCTCCTTTACCATTATCAATGACCATGACTGATTCATCCACCTCTCTTCTTTCCAGAAGATAAAACTTACCTTAAAAATACTAAGAGTAATAAACACATTTTATTCTCAATTGTATAGACAGTAAGCTAAATGTTATTTATTCAGTTAGTGAGTCTTTTTTCACTTGAGTTTCTACTCTGTCTCACACACTTTTGTAGAAGTAAGGCATATGACAGGAGAAGAAAATACAGCACTGCTTTGATGAAATTAAAGTTTCAGTTGGTAAAAGAAACAAATTAAGTAGATACTAATGATATATATTGGCAAACACTAAAGAGTCCAACAGCGGGGAAGGGGATAGATTTTGGGTGGTAAAAGACATTGAAAGAAATGTTTTAATAGTGCAAGTATGGCTCATTAAGCGAGTGACATTTGAAAAATTGAGACGGTAAAAGAATGATTTAAATATATAGGGACAGCCAGTAGCCAGTGCCAAAGTCCCAAGGTAGAAGTCACTCAGGTGTCCTGGAATGTTAGGAAGTCTCCACAGATAGAGTAAAATAAAGGAGGGTAACTATGGACATCAGGTGATGAAATCAGGAGATGAAGGAATCGCTCAGCTGATAGGTTGCCCAGGTCTTTGAAAGCCAATGAAAAAAACAGGGGTCAAAAAAAGGTCATTGTACCATCTAAGTGGGGAGTGATATGGTTTTACTTAAGGTTTTAAAGGCATACTCTTTGGCTATGTAGAGAAAATAATAGTTGATCAGGGCCAACAGAGAGACTTACATGAAAGATTAAGAATTAGACAAAGGTACATGAAAACTGATTCTTTAGACCAACATATTGTACATATTTCAATAGATTTATGGATATTTTAAAGGTAGAACTGAGAGAATGTACTGCTGATGGCTTTGATGAGAAATTTGATTTGAAAGGAGAAGCTAAAGATAACTCCAAGGTATTCTTTTACCTCTTTGATGGAAAAGCTGAGATGCAGATAGAGAGATGGAGGTAAATCTCAGTCAAATAAACAGCACCATAAGTTAAAAGTCATTTACAACCCATGCATGGAGAACACAATAATGCTCACTTCAGCATCATACTCCATGTATACAAATACATGTTTCCTGACTTGGTATTGTAGAGTCAGAGACCTGAATGAAAGTTCTATTTTCTAGTAGCATTTAATCTTTCTGTCAGTATGTTGTGTCTCTAGAATAATTGTTTAATAATTTGACTTTCTATGGGGATTGTGTTAGTTTGTTTTTCCTGTGATAAAGCACTCAGTTAAAAGAAAACTAAAGAAGAAGAAGGTTTATTTTGGCTTACAGTTCCAGAGATACAGTTCACCATATGTGGGAGGGAAGGTATGCTCTTTGGTGTGTGCAAAAAGCTGTCTGGTCCCATTGCGTTTGCAATCAGAGATCAGATTAAAGTCTGAAGTCCCACCCCAACTGACCTTCTTCCTTCAATAAGGCTTCATTTCCCAAAGAATCCACAACCTTTCTGAACARTGCCACCAAAYGGGGGCCAAGTGTTGAAGCATATGAGCATATAGGAGATATTTTTCATTCAAGCCACATGAGAGATCCAAGGTTATTTTGAAATGGCAAATTATCTTAGGGTTAATATGACTATAGATTTACCTTATGAGAAATCCACAAATAATCCTTCTTTATATTGGATCTGTAGTGTATCCAAACTGCCTATGTGCTAAAAAAAGTGTCTCACATTGGTGGATTCAGAAGGTGATGGAAATCAAAATGCTAAAAAGAGATCGATAATATAGCTTTACCAGTCTTAGATATATACCCAAAGAACTTCATGTCCTATTCTTAAGCTATCTGCTCATCCAGGTTCATTATTTAATCTATTCACAATAGCCAGGAAATGGAAACAGCACAAAATAAATCATGAAGATGTACTATATTTAGCACAATGTAATGTTATTCATCTACTAAGGAAACCTCAACTATGAAATGCATAGAGAATTGTGTGGAGCTAAAAACAATTCATGAGTGGGGTGGTGGAAATTTAAGAGATAGAGCCTAGTAGGGTATTTTTGGAATGCTGTGAGGATGCCCTTGTGTGGGCTTATGAGGTCACAATGTTTTCATCCTTATGCTTCTGGCCATGAGCTGGGAAGCTTTGCTCTCTTGCCTTCCCACTATGATGTACTACCTCAGTAACAAACTCAAAGCTATGGTGCTAGAGATTCCATAGTTCTTAATACATAGCATCATTAAGAATCCTGACAAAAAGGCACATGTATCTTTCTCTAAGAGCTCATGATCTCATTTTCTTTTGTATATTATAAATATTTTATATATTTCCTTTGTATATTATGTACATATCCATAGGTAAGCAACTACTAGATTTTACTCTAGTCCTAAACCATTTTTGCAAATTCAGACTTTAAGAGAATTGCGCATGATTTAATTCTTGTTTGTATATTAGTCTCAGAGTCTCAAAAGAAAGCAGCAGGCTTTATGTGTCTTGTGATTAACAGATCAACCTCCAGCYTATTCTGTAAGGTTATGCATTCATCACTGTGTCAGATGATTAAACTAATAATGTAAACACCTTTTACCACTCTCCTCTTTAATCTGTGCTTTTCTTGGACTGCATCGCTTTATTTTGAAGCAGAATGCTATTTTTATGTCATAAAAATATTGTAACATGTTATCAAAATTGCTTTCTGTCCAAATTCTCTGTGGAAACAACGTGCTCCTATGCAGATTGTTGACAGTTCTGAGCACCATTCTCTTCTTTTTCCAGAGTTTTCCATTAAAGAAGAAACAGCAGACCTTCTGGGGAGTGTGGGAGGAGCTGATGATTTCTTTAGGCTCCTAGGAACTGGAGGCAAGAAAACTTACCTCTAAGTCTAAGAAAATGAGGTCACCTCTATGTTGTGTCCGTTAGTTATGTCTGCTTTTAGATGAGCTTGTGTTTTCTGAGTTAATGGTGAGAGCCTGATGCAGCTGAAGTAGCAACCCATCACCCTAATAATATAGTAGACAAAAGAAAATAGGTTATTTCTAATGAACACACTATTTATACAGATCAAGTATGAGAGAAATCAGGAGGAATTTGCTGGACACATAGAGATAAATGGAAGGTTACACTGTCTTTCTTGAGCAGATCCCACTTCTGGGTCTGAAACTTAACTTGCTCATCCAGATGGATTCACCTTGGAGAAATAAGGAGGAATCATACCAAAATCAAGCAAATCTCTTTTTCTTAATTTAATTGCTTAGAAGTTTCTAGAAGTTATGGAAGTTCATTCTCTTTTATTGAAGCTGTTGACTGCTAATGGTTTGTTATGCCAGTTATGACCCCTACGCATGAGCAAGGCTTAGGTATTGGGCCACCATAAGAAGACTTAGTCTATTCATACAGAAAATGAGCAGTGGTGGTTTACCTCAGGGGTAGAGTGGCAGATGACACTTGGGAACCTTAGAAGACCCAAAGGGAAAATGTTCCTCAAGTACTTATAACTTCGTAGATTGAAGCAAACAAAGGTAGAGAGTCATATGGGTTTAGGTTTTGGCAATTTGTAAGCAATTTTGGAATAAATTAATCAATTACCAATAACAAAATATGCAAAAGATGGTGTCTTTCTTCTAAGGCTTACTTTCCTCTTTGTAAATATGTGAGGAATATATTATTTCAGACATAGGAAAACAATTAAATGAGATGATATATAATATTACTAAGGATCTGAAACCATGTTAAACCTTTACTGCATGCTCGAGAATTTTATGGACCATTATTTAATTAAGATGATAATATGTGGTGGCAGTTTTAGGTGGTGTGTGTGTGTGTGTGTGTGTGTGTGTGTGTGTGTGTGT
>BDUI01008387.1:41592-52337 GCA_002335545.1 Apodemus speciosus
TTTTTTTTTGCATTCTGTGACCATGTCTAATACAGTAATTTCATTCTGCATGACATGCATTTCTATAATAGGGAGAAAACTGGCTTTATATTCACCACTCCCCACTCACCTCCATGCAACATTTCAAGAACAGCACTGATATTACAAAGGGAATGAAGGGAAAGTGATCGATTTAGTTAAAGAAACAGATGAAAATGAGTGAGGTCTTGGAATTGCAATTCTAAATTTTAAAGTGGCAGCTCAGAGGGAAACCCTGTGGCATGCAAAGAGGTTGGGAAATGAGGTAAAGCTACACATTGTGCTGTTGTTATTCTCTGGCATGGAGTTATCAAGAGTGGAAATAATGTTCCATAAAGCCTTGTGTACTTTAGAAGGTGCTTAGGAAATGCCTTGGAAGGCAGTGAGTTGTTAAATTAAGATTACCTCAAGCTTGATTTTTTTTTCATATTTATCAAGTGCTATAGCTAATTGGCATCTCTAACTTCTGAGAGACCCCCAAGGGATGGACATAACAATCTCAAATTCTGAAATAAAAATGAACTGAAAATCTGAATGGAAAGCCAGTTATATAAGACTAAGAGAGAAAACCTTCATGTGCATACTTTTTCTCCTACTGAGCAAAAGGTACTTATCCAGAATTTCAAAGAAAYGGGAATGAACAAYGCATCCAAAAACTGGAGAGAAAATAAAGAAGAGTGAAGAGATTAATTTGGTTTATAAACAATTTTTATATCATTTAGAAATAGTGAAAAATTTGATTCTGACTATATTTGCATAATATATGTGTTTACATATTTCTATGCATTATATGTTTTATATATTTATATATTATACACATATATGTATGTATATGCTTATGCTTATTTGTGTGTGTGTGTATAAGTGTGCAGGTGTAAAAATTTGTATATATTTAGCTCTCTGTATTATATCCATGGGTTTCATAGCCATGCAGTGAAAAACCACAAGTTAGAAATATTTTTAAAAACAATCAAAATTGAACTGAATACACATGAGATTCCCTCATTATTATTCCCTAAACTACAGTATAAGGGTTGCTCATGTAGCAATTTATATTGGTTGGATATTATAAGTGATCTAGGGAAATATAAGTGATCTAGAAAAATCTAGAGAAGTATATAGGATACTTTTATAGGTATATATGTTAAATATTGCAGAACTCATTCAAGTTCCTCTGCCATTTTATAGGTGAGTGAGTGTCTCTGGGTTTTGGTCTCTTCAGGTAGATTCTGGAGCATTGGCTCTTGAAGGATGACTGTAGTTAGGTACACATGCAAGAACTCTAGAAGAAAGCAGCTGTGGTTCTGCTCTGGGGAGATAGAACTGGATGTTAAAGATGCAAAATACTTTTCACTTAGTATTCCTATACTGACTTTAAGAGACATTATTTGAATGTTTAAAAATGTGGGGAATTAAAATAAAATGAAATCACGTTTCTTTTTTCAAGAATTAAATCACTAGAATGAGATTTGTATATATTTTTCTAAGATTTGTATCTCATCATAATTTGTTTTCTTTTTTATGAAATCTACATTCAGGTCATTTTACAATACTTTTTGTTTTTAAAAGGCTAAATGTTAAATATATAGTGAARATAATTTGGAGGAAATATGATAGCTAAATGGTAACTAGAGTTTGAATTCATAATTTATTTATCAACTTTTAAGGACTGATATTCTTATCCACTTAAATTGCTAAGAACATTTTGCATTAGAAAAGAGAACAAGTTTCTTAAGTATATTAAAATTGCTGCTTTCAATGAGGATATTTAATATCAATGACCTTGCTAAGTAAATTGCTAAGTAAATGAGGAAAAGCATTTCAATAAATGAATTTTGCTGGAACAAAATAATTATGTATCAGCATTTATAATTTCAAAATATCAACCTGGGAATAATTTCAACAATGGAAAATTGTATTTGCCTATAATTGTAGTCATTGCAGCAAGATTTCATTGGCCCAACACGTGGAAAAAATCACTTCTGAGTTATTCTATTGAAGTCTATTGTTTTCATTTTTTGATTAAAGGAAGCAAATAACTATTTGTGTTCTTCACTTTGCTCTAATACATTTGACTTTGTTCTTCTCACATCCTTTGTTACGTCTTAATTAGTGATAACTTAAATGTTGTACATAATTCTACTTTTTCCTACTGATAAAAGCATGAGTTATAAACATTCAGCTATAAAGTAAATATTCTGCCATCGTTAAATTATTCTGACATATATGAAGAATTCCCAAGCAGTTGTTTGTTTTAAAAGACTCCTGACTTACTGATATAAAATACTTAGTAGCCAAATATAACTCTCAAGGGTAATTATGTTTAAATATATAAATGCTTCATGAAAATTTTCACATATGGAAAATTATCAGACAATCTATTAGGATTTACATTGTTTATAAATTAATGTATACTTGTTGAAGCCTAATGTATTTTCCTTTAAAGTTATCTACACAAACACTTTACATTCAGTTTAACTGTTAATCTGTTTTCCTTCTTATTTCTATTGAAAGTCCTTAATGATTGCTTTTTTGCTTTAGCMGCTTTTAAAACTATCATTAATTATTATAGCATTTACTTGTTGAATAATGAATATACACACCCAGGGATACATTTCAAAATGTAATAACACGCAAGAGAAAGTATTCGTTGATTAGATTTTTTCATGATCTATATCAGTGGTTCTCAGCCTTTGGGTCACAACTCCTTTGGGGGTGGGGGTTCACATTTCAGATATCCTGCCTATCAGATATTCATATTGTTATTCATAATAGTGGCAGAATTCCAGTTATGATGCAACAATGAAAGAAAGTTTTGGTTGGGGGTCACCACAACATGAGGACCCGTATTAAAGTACCACAGTGTTAGGAAGGTTAAGAACTACTACTCTATATGAATGTGAGCACAACACATTAAATTTAGCAGTAGATTCTAGTGGCTTTCTGGTTTTTATTCCTGATGTTAAGCTCTTAAGTTGATCAGTGGGGACTTAATTATCTTCATCAGGTAACTGATGAAGCATGTGAGTGACAGAAGAAACCCCAGTGTAGGAATTTGGCTCTTGTGCTTCCCATAGGCTACCAATGTACTTGAAGATAAAGCATGGGGTTTGAGAAGCACAACATACTCTGTAGGCAAAGCGGGAATAAGATCACTGAGATCCACTTTGGAGTAGCAATAAATAAAATTGCCCTTGTTTCTTTGGAGTAAGGAAAAGAATCACATGAAAATGTAGTGAGGATCCTTCCRTTTACAAAAGCACAATTCTAGTCAGTGATATATTTTTAAATAAAAGCTTTCCCAACACACAGCACAGTTAGCCTGCTAACACAGATCCGTATGTTTTCCTCTGGTCAACCAATCTTTGCCAGGCTTTCTAGGAGAACAATGTACACCCTAATGCTAGATAAAGACCATTTTGTAAGTTTCTGGATTGTTTCCTAAATTCCAGCAGCCATTATATTGGGATGGGTCTATGATCTGGTGGAGTCTAGGGTAAAACCTCAACCTCTGTGTTAGGAACATCTTGTAACATTGCCAGTATGAAACAGTTTCCTTCCAATCACCCCCAGTTCTCTGTGTCCTGGGGCAGCAGCTTCTCAGACTATACAACTCAACACATCAGATCCATGTCCCTGTCCAAAGATGGTCTTCCCCAAGTCCCCAACTTTTTTGAGTATCAATGAGGGCTCCTCCAAAGATAATAAAGACTGCAGGTGTATAGTGTCTCCAGACCGATTTTAGATTAGATGCTTGCCCCTGCAGCTCATTGCTCATGAGGTGATATTCTTCCCTGCACTGTGTGTAGAGGGTCCTCCTTCCCCACACTGTTGATGTATCCCTTTCTCTTTGCATAGCTAGTCTTCTACAGATGGCAAGGAAGTCTCTGGGGTTCCTGTGGTAGGGTTTCCTTTATAACTAGTCAGCAAACTTCTTCATGTTTAATTGCACAAACAAGGTTTGTATTTACTTTACTGAACTCTGCTCTATTCAGAATTATGTGGGTACATGACAAGAACTTACACTCTGGTGGTGGCRCTATCATAATTTATGTCCTTATATTCTTTATCCACATTAGTATCCACAGTTGTTATTTTTGTTTCTAATGGGATTTAGATGAAATGAAAAATGTCCACCAAGTATTTACATAAACCAAATAAATTGATTGCTACTGCATAGTTTCTAATTCTGAAAACAT
The DNA here is from genome assembly GCA_002335545.1 of Apodemus speciosus. Taxonomy (NCBI): domain Eukaryota; kingdom Metazoa; phylum Chordata; class Mammalia; order Rodentia; family Muridae; genus Apodemus; species Apodemus speciosus. The sequence continues at coordinate 45,810 of BDUI01008387.1, forward strand.
GAACCTAGGTTTTGAAATTCTGATTCAATGTAAGCTTTGGAAAGAAGGGATATTTAGGAGCTCATATTACTGTCACAAGGGCTACAAGCCTTGGAAGGGTTTGGTGGGTGTGAGAGCAGACAGGCCTGCAGGATGGATCTGCATCCTGCCTGGGGGCTGATGGAAAGGAAACTAGCCCCACCTGTTGTTCAAATTCATTTTACTTGCATGTAAGAAGAGTATTCTGCCTAGAAGCTTTGCTCGGTGTAGCCATTTCTTCAGTTCACATTAAAAGTAAGGTGGATCTTCTAACCAAGCATTTACGGGTGAGAAATATCCCAAGTAGAATTTTGCATTGCCTTGAATTCTGAACAAGAAGTGAGGTGAGTCTTTCAGAAAGCACTACCAACTTTAAAGATATTTTCTTTTCTTTGTGTTAACGTTACTGCTCTGAGGTCTAAACACTATGCCTGGTGTTTTGTTTTATTTTGTTTTTCATTAATCTTCCATTCTCTTTTCAGGCTTTACTTTTAGATACTGCCTTATTTACACATCAGTAGTCTTATTTGTAGAATCATAAGAAATAATCCACARAGCTATACCCCCAACCCCTCCCCAAAAGAAACATTAGGTATTTTCCGACATCATTCTACAGATGCTTAGCCTGCTTTTGTTTCTCTTAGTTTTTGTTTGTTATTTTGACTTTATTCTCAAATAACGTAAATCAATGCATTTTACTTAATTTTGTGGGTTTTATGGATGGGAGCAGTAAAGCAGTTACTGGGACAAACTACCTTAGTCTCTTGGGTGCTTCAGCCTGGAACCACCATCAAGGAACTCAAAAACAAGGCAGCAAACATAGGGCTGTTGATTGTGCTTTCTTTTTTTACTTCAGTTCTTATTGAAACTGTGTGGTTTCTAGTCTTCATGGAGTTGGATGTAGAATGCTGAGGTACATGATCAAAGTGGAACCTTGTCCAAAATTACATATTTTAGAAATGTATCCAATTCAACAATCTTTATTAAGCACCTTCCCTGGCCCAGGCACTCATTTTGAAAAGAACCCATCCTTCAGACTTAGAAAGTAGACTCTAGTCACTATTATAGCCCACGGTCTAACTCTTTCACAAAACCAGAGTCCAGAACTGAATAACAGATTTTGTTTAGGAAAAAAAACAAACAAATAACCTTTTTAGGTTTTATAACATTAGTAATTCTAAGAGCCATCTGGAGGCATTCGCAGATAGCCTTACACATTTCAGATTCATCGTTATTACTTTAAGAGGGAAGCTATTTACATGATTCAAGTAACTTACATAGTTTATCATTATTTACATATTTTAAGTTCTCATAAATAGCTTTTCAGTTAATGGGTTAATTCTTTTTTGTTCTTTAGAGCAGCTCATTTGTTTTAAAATACAAATACTGTCAACCAATAATTCTGGAAAGTCTGATTTCAGTGTAGTTGAAGCAGAGGATTGGCTATATATAAAATACATAATTGATCCTTCTATTATTAGTGTGTCATAAAGTTTAGAATTTAGACTTTAGCACCAAGAGGTTTGCTTAGAAGTGATGGTTAAGCATTGAAAGTGGCAAGTCTTTAAGAATGATGTTTTTTATTTAAGAACTACTTAGACATAGCTGAGTAGCACAGACAGTCTGAGGTTTTTTTTTTTTTCCCCTGGGGAAAAGACATGAACTTTAAAATTGAATTCCATTCAGGATGGTGCTGTTATTATTCTTGTGCACAAATGAATGATATTTCTGTAAAACTCCTGGTATCATTGGACAATGTATATACATCATCTCAGATTAACTTCAGAGAATACTTTTATTACATAGCAAACTCAGTTATTTAGAAGATTGTTTTGTAGTTTGTGACAGTTTAACAGGGAAAAATACTTTTTGTAGTTTATGACAGTTTAACAGGGAAAAATACTAAGTAAATGTTTGTTTAGGCTATAAAGGCTCAAAGATTATAGACTTTATATCTCTTTAGTCACTTTCTCTACCTAGACAACTAATAAGCAGTAAAYAGTAAGGTTGATAGTTTTTATTCCCACGTTTATTATGGTATATTCTTACACAAAACTCTTTAATAAAGAAGCTATGCTTTAGGTGACATGAAGAAAATAATATTGAAATTGGGGAGGAAAGTGCTTGCATTAGGTTTTATTGGAGTTCTATAGAGTCAACAAAAGCAAATGGAGTGAGAAGAAGGAGAGTTGGCCATATAGCAGAAGAGGGAAGTCATTTCTCATGTCCCTCACTATCCACCCCCACAAACCTCCTCTGAAGATACTGAGGCTTGACTTGGGAAATCTTGAATTGTGACTAAGAATTCTAGAAGAAGTACATCAGGTAACTTAGAGATTTCTCGACTGCCAAACTCCCAGGAAGATCTTGCTTCTTATCAGGAAGATTATAAAGACCCTTTTTACTCTTTGTGTCTCCTGCCTTGATCTGCAACCCATAGACCATTGCAAAGAGTTCACAACAGAGAGGACAGGGAACACACACAGCTTTCTCTTTGGACAGCTGAAGAGATGAGTCAGAGGTAACGAAACAGCACCTAGGATGTCACAGAGGATGAAGACCTTAGGAAAACAACTTCAGAAGGCTAGTTATTTGAAGAGAGCTTGTTATCACTTCTAAATTGTGTTTGAATATATTTGACCCTGGACAGATTTTAGAAGACTTTGAAAAACAAACTTTGATATGTCACCACTAAGGTTCCAGGCTAGGGAATGGCAACAGATATTGGGTGACATCCAGGATATAGTTACTGTACTGAGAGACTTAAAGACTGGAAATAAAACAAGCAGCAATGACTAAACAAGATACTGAYCACAGCAACAAGTCCTGGGAGGTGCCATAGGGYACGTGAGCTGCACGTCCCTGCACTAATTCTCTGAGCAAGAAAATAAAGCCAACATTAAGCCTAAAACTTAAAAAAGAACTAAAGATCTCATCARATAAGCACGACACAATCCAGATTGCCCAGCAAACCAAGGACTATAAAAGTTACAACTTGTAAGACTATGCTGAACAACAGATTTTGGCATCCTGGGACTGATTATAAGTACCTATTATAAGGTGCCCTAAAATAAGGCAAATATTTTAGATGGAGCAAGCAAAAGAGGAACTCACAATGACATCAACAAAAGATATGATGATATTTAGCCATATTTCAAAACACAAGTAAAATCACTAAAATAAAAAGTAAATCAGTTGGAGACTATAGTATGAAGTTGGCTAAGAATTAGTGAATTAAAGATAAATAAATTGAGTAGAAATTATTCTGCATAAAAGAGAATATTATGTCAAAATAATGAATATATATTTCATTACTGTGGAATAGGGGGAAATTTACCAGTCATATTTTTAGTAACCCATGAAAATAGAAAGGGTGCTATAGAACGAGACCGAACAATAGTCATACTTGGATTTGAAGGGTTAATAACTGAGAACTTCCAAAATCAGATTTGTCTAGACACTCAAGAAGCTCAAGAAATGTTGAACCTCATTTAAATAAAAAAGAATCTATACTCAGAAACACTTAATTGTTGAAAACTAAAGAGGAAGCAAAGAGCTTCTGAGAATAACAGAGGTGGTGCATTATTACAAAAGAAAATCTCCTTAAAGAATGGAAGATATCAGATGTCTCATATGCCATGAAGAGATGAAGCAATATAATATTCTGGAGAACTAGAACTGTCCAGAAAGTATTATAACCTACTAAAGCCTCCTTCAGGAATTAAGTCAGAATAAAGACATTCTTTGATTAAAAACAAAACACTGATGCTGACAATCAACCATTGGACTGAGCACAGAGACCCCAATGGAGAAGTTACAGGAAGGACTAAAGGAGCTGAAGGGGTTTGCAACTCCATAGGAAGAACAACAATATCAACCAACCAGAACCCCCAGAGCTCCCAGGGACTAAAGCACAAACCAAAAGTACACAGGGAGGGACCCTTGGCTCCATCTGGATATGACCAGAGGATGGCATTGTCTGGCATCAACAGGAGAGGCCCTTGGTCCTGTGAAGGCTCGATTTCCCATTGTAGGGAATGCTAGGGCAGTGAAGCAAGAGTGGGTAGGTGGAAGGGGGAGCCCCCTCATAGAAGCAAGGAGAAAGGGTGTGGGATAGGGGGTTTGGAGGGGAAACCTAGAAAGGGGATAACATTTGAAATGCAAATAAATAAAATAACCAATAAAAAACCACTAACCTATGGTCTTTAAAAATTGCTAAAGAATATTCTCTTGATCTAAAGAAATAAAATAAAGAACAAATTGTTAGTAAGGATGACAAAAAGAGTACGTAAAATTAGAGCTACATGGATACATAAACTAAGTACTAATTTTCTGAACTGATTTAAAAAACAACAATGAGAAATTTTGACATTATCTGGTACAGTTGCACGAACTATATAGATCTAAATCCCAAGTCACCTGTAATGTCATGGAGGGTTGAGAGTAGGCATATATAGTATTGGGCAATACTTCTTATGTTTTATATGTAGTAATTCTAAACTAATGTAGAAATGAGGATATTACAGCCATTGGAATATATAACAAATTTATTTGATACATGCGCAAAGAGAAATAGCCAGAATCAGAGAAGATAGGTTTTAATCAAATACTAAAAGAAGATGTAGCCTCCAAACTAGGTTTTAAAAAAGGAAAAGAATAGCCATTTAGGCACAGGTGAAGTAATGTACTATCTTTGCCTATTTTTTAAAGCAAAATCATATTTATTTATTTATTTGTTTGTTTGTTTGTTTGTTTATTATTGTGTGTGCTTGTCACGTGTATCTGTGTATGTATGGGGGCAAGTGAGTGACATGGGATGGGTGTGGAGGTCAGAGGACAACTCGTAGGAGTCAGTTCTTTCCTTCTACCATGTGGGTCCCAACAAATTGAACTCAGATTTTCAAGCTTGGCTGCAAGCACCTTTTACCTGCTGAGCCATCTCACTGCTCCCTGCCAACTTGTTTATTTAGTTATTGCTTTCTCGTTAAATCATCTGAGATCCTCATACATTTGGGACATTAGCCCCTTACCAAACTACGAAGACATTGTCTCCCCTAGGATAGTCTTAACTGCTAGAGATGGTTTTAGAGAAACCCAGCAGAAGGCTGAAGAGAATGTTCTGTGACTTGGTCACACATTCCTAATGTTTTCTTCAGGATCAGGCTGTTCTTTTCCAGGTCAATATTTAAAGAACTCAAAGCCCAGCAAGCCTCTTCTCTTGAGATGAGAGGCAGCTACTTTCCCTGCTAATGATCTGAATTTAACACCAGATCACTTAGGGCCAGATTCATTTGCAAAATATTTGCTCAGCTTTAATGCTGTAAAAGCCTCTCCAAAAGCCAGGAAACCCTGAGAAATGGATTATTCATGCGACCAAAAAGCTTGGTGTCAGACATGGCCTGCTTTTAAGCCTTCCCTAAGCATTACTATTCTGAACTCATGAAAAATTTGTGACATATATTAAGCATATTCTGTGCAGTTGTGATTAGAATCCAGTCATCTGGGTTTTAGATTCTGGTCCTTTCTGTGGGAGTTGAAAGCTCAGGTATAGGCAGATGAGATCTCAGACCTCTGGGTTTTTTGTTTTGTTTTGTTTTGTTTTCTCACTATTCTTCTAGTAAATTTCTGATGAGCTATCACAGATTTGACCAGCTTCAGTTTAATCATCAACTTGAGGAAAAAAATATATATACACACATACATATGTATATGTACGTGTACATATACATATGTATGTGTGTATATATATACATGTATATCTTCTTTTTACTACCAGTAAAATGTGATTTTGGACCACATGAAATAATAGCAAATATATGATCATTGGATTATCCTAATATTTTGAGTATAAAATTTTTGTCATTTTTTCCAAGGAAAGGAGGTATCTATAGGATGTCAGAGATAAAGCCTAAGAGCAAGGCTCTACAGTGTGACTGTGGGTTCTTGAGGCTTTACAAAGGAAAGAAAGCCAGCATTTGTAGCCTGAAGTGGGGAATTTCTGAGATCGAGCATTTCTACAGACCATCAGGTCAAGTTGCACCCAACACCAAATTTCCTGTCCTCACCTCAGATTCTCCAATGCTATGGAATATTTAATATGGAAGGAGATGTGTTGGAATTTACTGGTCCAAGATTTAATGGGCATGGAATTAAAGAAGCACCTCATTCATGAAGGAGAGAGCTACTCTTCATGTAAATCGGATAGGAAGAGAGAACCTATGTCTTATTGAAACGTGGGGAACAAGGGACTCCTTACTTTCAAACAGAATAATTTCTACACTGTCATTTACTATGCATGACTGGCATAAAGGAGCTAGAAAGCAGTAGATTATAAGGTAAAGTAGCCCATGATACCAGCAATAGATGAGAATACTATTTAGGAGCAAAATTAATAGGCATTAATCAGGTCAGTCAATATCTGTTTTCACCATAGATACAAAATGGACAAGTAAAACATGTTTTCTCTTCATTCCAGCTAATAATAACGGTGAGGAATCTGCGGGGGGGGGG
>BDUI01008390.1:18443-44719 GCA_002335545.1 Apodemus speciosus
CACTCGCAGTCAGAATATGATCTGGAAAGTTTAGTTGGTCACACGTGTAGAAAGAGCAAAGCAGTATATGCAGTCATGGAGAGATTGAGTGGTGATTTTAGCTCATTCCCTGGAGTGCAGTGTACCAGGAAAAAGTACAAACTCCCTGGAGCCCACTGAGGCCAGCACCAACTCTCCAGAGCCCAAATGCATCAGRCACAAACTTCCCTGGAGCCCACTGATGCCAGCATAAACTCTCTCAAGCCCAGGACCTAACACAAAACTCCTGAGCAGTGATGTTCACACCACTAGTTATGATTCATTTACAATAGCACACATCCAGCACCAAAATCCTCTGGACTTGAGATGCCCACCCACATTCCTTATTTATTTTCAATACCAGTATATGGGCAACATCACTAAAATGAAARCTAAGGAGAAGATAATTAGCAACCAGAGCCTAGCAGCTTCTTAATAACCCATAGTTGCCTTATTTTGACTGTCAAAAGACTAGTTCAAGCCCAGCCTTTGCTAGGTTGCCTGACTGGGGTAAGTAAAGCTTTGCTAGTGAAATCCATCATCTCTCCACCATCTCTACGATAGAGATCATACCTGCTGGGTCTCAGAAAGGCATAGGTTAGACTAGACTATATTTGGACTGCATTGCATTTGAATATAGTGGAGAAATAAAGAATCATTGGGTGCCTCTTGTCCTCCCACTTAGGGWCATAGGGACTCGGCAATTTAAGGAAGCGCATTCAGTAAAGCATTGTTTCTCTCCCTTTTCCCTTGGTCTCTTTTCTCTCACAAGACATAATTACTCATTTTCAAAGATTTAAACTATTTCCTGCTGTGATTTAATTCTCCCACAGATGGGTCACATTTGAGATCCCAGACTCCATGTTGCTATGATCTAACACATAGGGAGAAAAGCAGACCTCGCGGCGATGCTACCAATTAACACAGGACTTAAGGAAAAAGCAATAACACAATTAATAAGGAAACAATCACCATTCTTGTTTCCAATTCTGCATGTTAGATTTTTATCAGAAGGGGAAGTTAAATCATCCAATTAGGCCAAATATAAATATAAGACAGAAAATAAAAAGGACCGGAGCTGTGGAATAAAGTGAGGGTATTTTGAGAAGCACAGGAGATAGGGTGACAGGACTTTTTTTTTTCTAGTAAGAGAAAATAAGTCTTTATCAATGTACCATGGTTCTTCACATCTTTGTTCAAAACCATGTGTGTCTTCCACACCAGAAAACACAAGTATATTCAACTTGAAAGGAGATCACCTAAAACGCCAGGCTACAGCCTACAGGGGGTGGGAAACGTCCCCATATTACAAAGAGGACYGATTTCTGCCTGTTAGTTTAGGATGCTGGGGGAAAATGTACAGGGAATAACTGCTGGAAAYGGTGACACAGAGGAAAGGCTTTCCCAAACCACAGACCAGTAAGCTGCAATTYGAACCTGAACCATAAAGCCAAGACTTTGTAAYTTTTGTTTATCTATTTTTGGTGCTTGTAATCAAGCCCAGGGCCCAGTCATCCTAATCAAARGCTCTAGCAGTGAACTAGTTCTCCATCCCCATATCAACACTTCTCATTCAAAGTCAGCTCTTCCTCTCTACACACAGCTATATATTGTTATAGAAGATACATTTCCAAATGAATGAATGAATGAATGAATGAATGGTCTTTGCCCAGTTATTTGAAATTCTGGTTCCTGTGGACCTCAGAATAGTCCCAAAACAGAAATAGCAATAACAGTAGCAATTAATAATGAGCCAAGCACATGCTATATTCCCAGCTGTCTTTGAAGTCATTTTTGTATAATGACAYGTTAAATTTAAAATTTAGAGWCAAGGCTCTATGTCCAATATCTTACAGATGTGAGAAAACRGAGGCGAAGCAATGTTAGTTGGTGCCTGRAAATAAATAACAAAGAATAATCAGAGCCAGAATTCAAACACAGGTCATTGGCATTCCACAGCCCTGGTTGGCACATGCACATCTACTCTTTGAAAYCCTAAGTGAGCCAAATGATTAAACTTTAGCAATTACTAATGTCCACCCCTGACAAACATCTGTGCTGCAGTCTTAAACTCACTTTACTCTGGTTAACTCCTAACCATTTACRTTATCTAATATTTATATCAATAAAGACAAGGAAAGTATAAAGTGAGGTCAAAACCCACTAGCTCAGCCAGGTAGCTCTATTTTCTTAATTATATACAAAATGTCTATTTACAAGCCTGATCCTACAACTAAACYGCTAGCTCTTTARAAAKCTCTTCCTCTCTGTGTCAATGCATCAAACTAGTCTAGCTTTCTCTTGAGCTCCTCCAAATCCAAAAGGCCTCCTTAGCAGTCTTTCTTAGAATACTATTWTACCAGTGTCCTGCCAACTGCTTTCCATTATTCCTGCAAGCCCAAAGAGAAAATCCTTATCTCTTAGCTGAGAGAGAGAGAGAGAGAGAGAGAGAGAGAGAGAGAGAGAGAGAGAGAGAGAGAGAACACTCTATCAAAAATCCAATTGCTTATAAAAAGAAGTCTCTAGCTATGCTTTTCTTGGCAGGCTGAGCCATGTCACCAGTCATGGGGTGGGGCTCAGAGGGGAGCTCCAAGCCAAGTCATTAGGGGCCAAACCACTTCACCTTTACAGTGGGGTAGCTCGAGGCTACCCAGATGACTTTGCCTCAGGTCACAGGGCAAAGAACACAAGACCTCTGCCAAGCAACTTACCTTAAAAMAGGCAGGAACTTTCCATTCTCTAKCATGATTATCTATCCAGACTTTAGAGGCACGCCTAAAGTGCATCTCTTCAGAACACACCTAACTGCATCTGAAAAACCTARTATCTATTTAAACTTTTATATTTTGCTAACAAATAGGTACTTTSTGGTAAGCAGATTCAAACCCTGAATTATCTCATGTTTGAGAAAGGTAAGAGCAGAACTAGCTCCTAACCAGGCTTTATTTGTCCAGGAACACGTGACCATGACACTCTATTTAGAGGACCATGACAACACCAGAAGGATGCCCTTCCCCATGCAAAAGCATCCCTAATGTCTCAGATTGAACCAATGGGAAACATCTACCCCTGGATCCACTCTTACCCCMAAAATGTTTATAAGGTCCCTATCCACAAGGAATAAAGGGAGTGAGTTCTTTACCAAGAATTGTCTGAGTGTACCTGTCATAATGAGCTATAACACTCCAGGGAAGAATTTTCTCTCCCAAAGCATTCATCATTGTGTCGCTAGCGTTCACAGAACGCTATGACAAGAACCTAGYGTTCTTGCCATARTTATTTGACCCTGTGGCTACCAAATGCCCTTTGTGGTTGRTTGCAGTCACACCCCACCACTTGCCAGGTGRTTCCAACTGCTGGCATTGCATCTTGCTGTTTCTACTGACACTAGTGCCTGGACTCCAATGATAGCRGAAGAGGCTGCCTGCCCCACCCTGGCTTCCCCTCAGAGAGCTGTAACGCTTTGGTCATTCTGACCAGGCCTCAAAACCTTTCATTCCAGCCAGAATGCATCCTGTCTCTCCTGAGCAGCCCACCTGCTGTGCTCTGACATCCCAGCAGCAAGGCTGGCACACAGCCCACATTGCATGGACTGTACTTTGCCTTCCCTGAACAGGCCACCAACTGGGTTCCAGTATCTCAGCAGCGAGGCAGAAACACAGGCCTACATATTTAGTTAAGAATTATACTGGTTTAATAAAGTAGAGGTAACAGGTTCTCCAAGATCCATGATTTCACTACCCCTAGAGAGCTGACTAGGTTTCCGCTACCAGGCATGATTTCCCCTTGTTGAGCAGGTCTTAAATCCAATAAGAGAGCTGTTGGTTATCACCAAGGTATGTGTGCCACTGCTGTACCCTTAGAGATATCGCCGTGCTATTCATTGTTGTTTGCATAGGCTTCATGGCTGAGTAGGTCTGTTGGTTTCTTCCCTCTTTTGTAAGCTTGCATTGTATCTTCTGGTCAGAGTCCTCAGGGAGTAGACTTTCAGATCAGATCCTGATCAACTCTCCTGAGTCCTATGTCTGAAGTGCATGGTGTCTTCAGCAATAGGACCTTACCTTCCACCTCGAAGAGGTAACCAAGGGCAAGTGACTCTTGGTCAGCCCCAACAAACAACTCGAAAGGGGACTTCCCAGGACTGATGTTGGACCTTTGGTTAGAAAATTGTTGGCTCTTGAGGAGAACATTGCCAACCCAGAAGAAAATACCATTTAAACAATACATACATATGTACATACAGTTTGACATGCATTATATATAAATTTAACTAGATAAATGATAGGATGCTTTTTGACATTTTTCTTCATTCGTACTATTAGTTTACCTTCCTAAATCTTTTTTCTTCTGTAATTGTCACTTTCATCAATGCTAAATTAAGGCCTTGGGGTTTTTTTCCATTTCAGCCTTCAGATCACTTGTACCTTGCTATTCCCCTCTCTATTGCTCCTCCTGCTGCAAGGTCCTGGACCCAGAAAGACAAACAAACTTAGACAAAACTTCCCTGAAGAACTTTATGGTCTGACCTAACCACAGCCCTACCCTCACCTTCTTCTGTACTCCCTAGTGCTATATTTTAATGCCTTTCTCATGGCCTTTGCCCTGGGCTGCCTTTCCCGCCCTTCCATGCCTGATTACCTGCCACTCACTCTACAAATCCCCACTGAATAACATTTCCACTCATTCTGTTTTTCTCTAGCACTTTCCTGTGTGGGATACACAACACATAATTAAAGATGTTACTAAAATCTTTTGTGATCTCCAGTTTTACAAATGCAAACGTAGAGATCAGACCTTTCTCAGCTTATATCATCTGTTGCTTAGCACACTCTGGGATAGAACATGTGGAATGAATATTGATGAGTATAATCATTATTTCCTATGATATTCATAGTTCTGAGAAGTACAGAAGCAAAGGTATGATTAAGATGAATTTAGAAGTTTACACAGGCTAGAGAGATGGCTCAGCAGTTAAGAGCACTGGCTGCTCTTACAGAGGTCCTGAGTTCAATTCCCAGCAACCGCATGATGGCTCACAACCACCTGTAATGAAATCCGAGGCCCTCTTCTGGTATGTCTGAAGACAGCTACAGTACACTCATATATATAAAATAAATAATAAATAACGTTTTAAAAAAAGAAGTTAGCACACAAGACTCAAAACAAGTATTCACCTGAAACCAAGAGCTCATCTGAAGGTCTTTGTGCTAAACATGGGATTTCTGAGCCCTCTTTCTCAGACCACCTCCAGAATCCCAGAAGTCCAGGCCTTAACTGCTCAAGCAGTGGACTAGAGATTACCTTTGTAAAATTGAACCACTACAAAACAAAGCATTGTAAGATTAGAATTGAGAGTTGACAACCAAAGTGCTGGATTGTCTTCTAAGGCCCTTGGGTGAGCTGTATCAGTGGCTCATGACTTTTCCCAAGCTCCCTGCTAAAAGTGAACAGACAGCCAAGGCGACAGGCAAAGGACAAACAGAGAAGTTGAGGGGAACAAGTAATTTAGAAAATACAGAAAAAAAGGCTTAAAGTAAAAATAGCTATGCATCAAATGGAAAATAAAATACACTGAATGTTTTTACAATACAATAAATAATGTAGAAATGTGAGTAAAATACCAACAAAGTCAAGTAAGTCTCTTAGAAAATAAAAAGTCAAAGAGAGAACTGAACGAAAATGAGCAAAACGGGAACATTACTACGACAGCTCCATCATAGTCACACAGTTGAAATTAAAGAAAAAACAAGATGTCCATGTGAAATTTGATTTTTAAAAAATCCACCAAGAGCCCAGAATAATAAGTCCCTTGAGCCCAGAATAATAGACGCCTGGAGTATGAGAGCTAGACTGAGCGCTGAGGCACGATGTCTTTCTAACTAAAATCCGGGACCTAGTCAAGCCGTTGGTTGTGAAGACAGACTTTTTGGAATCTAAGGAATACAAATTTTAAACCTGTTTCTTTTTGTACATTTTCTATGAAAACTACAGAAGGATACACTCCGTTACAAGAATTCTCATCTACCAAGAGAAAGGAAAACAAATGGGAATAGAAATGAGGGATCCGAGACAGGATAAAGTAGAGACTTCCCAGGAAGACAATGAAGTAAGATATAAAGACAACAAGAAGAGCTCCAAACAGGCACCCAGTTCTCTCTAAAAGCTGAAGGAGCTAAAACACAAGGACCTTTTGGGATGCTGTATAGTATAAAATACCTGAAATCTGAACTGACAAGTTTGTGTGCCAACTGAATTGAGGCATTCTAGACAGCCTTGGAAGATAAGGAAGGTAAGCAACCCATGGCTTCAAAAAATAGTAGAAGCAAATAAAAACCAAGAAATGGAAGAGCGGGGGAGAAGCCAAGGGAGACAAAGAGAAACAGAGAGAAGTAACAATTATCACCCAGATGATAGGAGCTCATAGACTGACCAGGCCACCAACCAGGGAGCATGCAGGAACTGGACCTAGACCGCCTACACATTTGTATCAGATGTGCAGCTGCGTGTTCATGTGGTTCCCCTAACGAGAGGAACGGCCGCTGTCTCAGTCTTTGTCCTCTGCCATTGGATCCCTTTCCCCTACTTAGACTGCCTGCTTGAGTCTCAGTGGGAGAGGATGTGACTAGACCTGCTGGGACTAGAGTCCCCAGGGTAGGGTGGTACCCAGGGGGAACCCCTTGTCTGAGGAGAAGGGGAAGGGGCAATGGGGGGAGGAATTTGTAAGGGTAGGATTGGGAAGAGAGGGAGGATGGGAGCTGTGGTTGGAAAACAAGGTGAATTAAAAATAAATAAATAATGAAGCAATTGTCCCCTAGGGAAAAAAAAGTTGGTGAGACAGAAGCTTAGCTGCACTGTTTATTTCCAGCAGATGTTACCGGACATACAAAGAAGTGAGTGATTAAAAAGAAATTTTAAAAGCTAAAACTTGGGCTGGGGTGTTGCTTCAGCAAATATGTTAAAAATTCTCTAGTCCATGCAGTATTCGAATATTCTTTGACATCATTTATTATCATTGAATGATTCCACATTTAATGATGTACCATGACTACTAATCAGCTCCATGGTAATGAGCAATTTTATATTTTTCTATTTTAAAGTATCACAAGTAGCATTCTAGAGAGCATTCACTGTGTCCCTTCTCCATATCTGTAGCCTCGGTATGTCTGACAGATCTGCTACAATAGCTTCAGATGTAACATCATTTCATCTGGTATTGGGTATCTCTGAATGATTGTCTACTCAATAATGGCCTCTCTGTACCAGTTTTCACCAGGAAATATCATTCAGGGACAGATGTGAAATATCTTGGATGAGCAACGCTCCACAGATGTTACCTGCAATGACGATCTACGCACTGGCTAACATGTATGCTAAAGGAAAGGAAGAGAAAGGAAGACAGAAAAAAATCTGAGAGAAGAGGGGAAGCCCGGGGAAGGAAGAGGGAGAGGGAAGGAAAATATTATGTGAAAAAAGTCAGACACAGAAAACACAAACACTGCGATTAGAACGAGCTATCCAGATTGGGTAAATCTTAGTTGCCTGGCAGGTAGAACTCCTTTAAGGCGATGGAAATATTTCAGAGTCGTGTCGATGCGGTAACTGCACATTATTTTGAATGCACCAAATGCCATGAGTTGCTCAGCTAAATTGACTGAGGTTCTGTGTTGTCTCAGCTTTTAAGCTTCTGAACATAATAATTGTATATGCAAATAAGAAACCAAGCCTACTGTGATGCTCTCCTGACATATTTTGGTTATTACTTCTCACAAAACAAAACAGCATTGAGAAAAAGACTCTGAAATATACCCATCTATGAGAGAAAATGATATTAAGGGGAAAGGTTGCTAAGAAGAAATACATATATATTATATATATATATTATTTATATGCATATGTGTGTGAAAAGAAGGCTAAAAGAAAGCATTGTATTTGTTTCCTTACCTCAGAAACTTATGGTTCTTTGCATATGAGGGAAAGGAAACACACACATTAGACACTGGCCTTCGAAGCTACTGAATAATCAGAAATGTGTCTTATAAACTAGAACCTACTAAAAATATTGCTTTCTGATGGTGGTCTTCAACATTAAATAGGTACAAAGGGAAGGAATACATTGACATCAAAGGCATCAAAGCAGTATAATGTACGTTTGCCAGGGGTGTACAGTACTCCAGAAGAGAATTTCACTTGGAAAATGAAGCAAGCAACTTAATCAATTCACATGAGCTTGATCCATCTCATTAGAGACATCACTTCCTAAGTGGCCAAAATGAGGCAAACAATGCAGCATTTCTTTTCAGATTGCTTTTATCAATTCCAGATATGAAAATAATTATGTGAAGCTGCTATGGCCCACGGACACAATGCAATGGCACAGGAGCTATATAACACTGTGAAACAAAACATAGAAGAGGAAACCAGCTGATCACTTGCCCTTCCAGCTCAGCATGCTGTCATGTCAGGAAACGCACCCTGAAGAGAAAGCACTCACATTTCTACCATGTAGAGTTACTCTTGCACTGAAAGATCTCATTGAGCTGGAAACTCAGTGTAACTCTCTTGCAAACAGTCTCTTGTTTGGTTAGAGCAAACAGTCTCTGAATGCTTCTCTGATGCCGGCATTTCTTATACACAGAAATGAAACAAAAACCTACTTCCATGTTATAATAAATGGTTAGGGATGATTAGTCTTCATCAGAGACTTTTTTAAAGGTTCCACTATTAAATGTGCATGCTATTCTAGATAATATTAAAAGAAATGCAATAACAGGCAGTCATAGTAATTGACATAGTTCTAACGTGATAACAATCACGAGTCAAGAGTTTAAAACATAAATCAGATCTCATGCAGCACTTCTAATGTCAAGACAGTTATTCGCATCTAAACATGACTACAGCAGACCCCTCACAGTCTCAGCTGCTTGAGGGGACTGTGAGGGGTGGGGCTAAGGAAATCCATGTTTCTTATTTCATTAATGTACTAATCTCCCTGCAGCCAGAACCATTCCCCCCTAAGAAACCAGTATAATTCTCAGCTATCTAGGCAAACTAGAATCAAGGGTAACACAATCTCAAGCCTCAGTTTCACTCTCATTTTGTTAGTGGCCTCAGCTCACTTCATACACTAAACAGAAGCCATGGGCGAAGGCAGATAACTAAAAAAAATCCCTTCATTCAGAGCTCCAGCTCCTGCTAAAATCATGGCGAATTCTCCAGGCCCTTTGGTTGTTGTGATCCTGTTCTTTTGTCCCTGAAGCCATTGCACCCCAGACATGTAGCCCAGCATGTCACTTTCTGGCAGGTAGAGCATTTGTGCTGTAAYTTAATTAAGCTATTTGGACAGTTCATTTGCTGGGATAGCTATGAACTGAGTCCACGGTATCCAGAGATCGTACTTAGGTATAAGAAATGAGGAGAAAGCCATGTGATGGGCAACATAAAACTGTAAGGAAAACCGTCTCAGTAATGTGGAAATCCTAGGTTGTCATGCCTATGATGATACAAAAAGCCACCTAGAGTCACTTAAAGTACAGTGTTGTTCTCTCTACGAAGAAAAACAAAACCTCACAACAATGAAATGTTAAAATATTGGAAAACTTAAAAACCAGTGAATATACAGGAAAATGGAAGCAGCATTGCTAATCAAGTTTATTATGGGAAACTGAGATTATGGATACCCTTTATTAATTTATATATTTAATTTTCTCCAAAGAAATGCATATTGCCTTATTAGTAGGAAAAAATCAATGATAATTTGTTTCAGTTTTTTTTATGTTTTCATTTAGTTTTTGAGAGTTGTGTACAATATGTGAACAATATATTTTGATCCTAGTCTTTGACCTCCCCCAGAACCTACCAGATTTCTCCCCCCACCCACCACCCCCGCTGCCTACTCAACTCTGAGTCTTTTATCTTGCTTAAACAACAAACACAACAGGGCTGGAGAGATGGCTCAGCTGTTAAGGGTTAAGAACACTGACTGCTCTTCCAGAGGTCCTGAGTTCGTCCCAGTAACCTCATGGTGGCTCACAACCATCTGCCATGGGATCTGGTGCCGTCTTCTGGAGCGTCTGAAGACAGCTACAGTGTACTCATATGCATAAAATAAATAAATCTTCAAAATAACAAAACAAACAAAGCACATGTGTATGCGTGTACACACACACACACACACACACACACACACACACGCATGATGGAGTTCAATTCATGTTGATGAACTAACCCTGAGCATGGGGCTCATTCTGGAGTGTGGTTGATATACCTACTGTCACCCCAGGAGATATCAAGTGTAAATAGCTTCTCACATATGCTCCTTGAGTTTACTTCCCCCTTTCTCTATGCTGGGATTTTGTCTAGCTTGAGGTCCTGCAGGTCTGTGCTGATTAGCCCAGTCTCAGTGAGATCATATTGCAATAGTCCTACGGTGTCTGGAAAGTGTTATGTCCTTGATGCATCCACCATCTCTGTCTCTTATAATCTTTCTGCCTCCTCAACCAAATAGGTCCTTGAACTTTGAGGAAAGAAGTGTGATAAAGACATTCACTTCAGGGCTGAGGACCCCAAAGTCTCTCACTCTCTGTGGATTGTCCAGTTGTGGGTCTATATTAATTCCCATTTATTGCAAGAGTAGGAATAGCAAAACAAAAATATCATTAGTAACTATTTTATTGCTATGTTAATTTAGCAGAATTATAGTAGTAAGTTTTCTCCCCCCCCCCCAATTCCAAAGTCTTTATTGTTTTAGAAAAGATGATCCATCCAGTCAGTGGGATGAAGAGCTGTGTCCAGGAACCCATCAGCAGTGCTGAAAAGGACTCTGGTTTCTCCACATCTACTCATAGACCCAGTCATGGGCACAAGACTTGTAGTCAATCAGTTCTTCAGGCTTAAACCATAGACGGATCTCTTTCTCTGTGCTGTCCACTGAATCGCTGCCATGAATAATATTCCTGCCAACTTGAATGCAGAAATCCCCATGAATGGTACCTAGTTTAGAATCAGCTGGATTGGTCTCCCCCAGCATTACTCAGCCCGTTTTCACCACACTGAGTGCCTCGCAGACCATGGCCACCACAGGCCCTGAGGTCATGTGCTTCAACAGCCCCAGGAAGAAAAGATGGTCTTTCAGAACAATGCAATGCTGTTTCGGGTGTTCTTCAGAAGCCCCAAGGAACTTCATGGCCACCAGGCRGAACCCCTTCTGCTCGAATCACTTGATGATCTCGCCCACCAGCCCGCGCTGCACACCATCTGGCTTGATGGCAATGAAGGTACGGTCGAGGTTGGCTATGATCCGAAAGCCGATGAGTCAACTGTTGTCTGCAATGAGCGATGGAAGCAAGAGACTAGAACGACCACCAGCCAACACGGGGAGAGGAGGGGTGTGGGGCAGTAGTAAGTTTTCTTCTAGGATTCATTAACTATCTAGTCCCAGGTTCTTAACTTCATTACAGTGTCAGGTATGGGTTCCACTCATGGAGTGGGCCTTAAAAAGCAGTATTTAAAAGTGGTTGGTTACTGCCGTAAAGCAATGCCACTGTTGCACCTGTAGACATATCCTGCAGGCAAGACAACTACTGCAGCATGCAGAGTTCAGAGCTGGCTGATACTGATGGTTAATTTTTCTTCTCTAATCCACCTAGCAGCCCAATGAATGCTAGCCAATAGGAATGAACCTTGTAGTTGAGTATCAGCTCATTTTCAGGGGTATAGCTATGTGATGTTTTCAGCAACAAGGTCCTCCTATCAGATTGTAAAGGGTAACCAATAGCTTTGGCAATAACCTATAACATTTTAGGAAGCATATGGTACCCATTAATCCAACAACTCAAAAAGATATAACCTCTTCCTGTTACTGGGGGGAGGGGTTCAATTCCACTCAAAATCTTTTGTTTACACAGATATGTATATATAAAATCTCACCTGTTTAAATGCTTGGTCCCCAGTTGGTGGAACTGTTTGGGAAGGATTAAGAGGTGTGACCTTGTTGGACTCAGTGTGTCATTGGGTAAGAGGTTTTAAAATTTCAAAAGACTCAGTGTCATTCTCAGTATACTCTCTGCCTCTTGCTTACGGTTTCAGATGTGAGTTCTCAAATGCTGCTCCTCCATCATGGCCTCTAGTTATCTGGAACCATAAAATCAATTAAATGCTTTTTTTATATATTGCCTTCGTTGTGGTGTTTTATCACAGCAGTAGAAAAGTATCTAATACAATCTGTATGTATGTTTATATTTACATTTATTTACATTTTTAACTTTTCCCGAATTAATATATGTTGCCTTAATGGTAAGAAAAAAGTCAATGTTAATTTGTTTTTGTTTTGCTTTTAGTTTTTAAAATGAACACATATCCTCTCCCTGAGCTGAAATGTCTACTTCTTCAGCTGTTAAGTCCACAGGTATTTAAGCTCGTTTCCAAAAGTTGCATTTTTTTAATAAAATTTCCTTTACAAAATGGTTCTGCTGCTTTTCAAAGGAATATTTTGAGGCTATTATTCTGCTTTCAGTCATTTCTGGAGTGTCCTATATGCAGAGTGCCGTATAAACGTGCTGAGTTGCAGGCAGCTATACAGCCTATTTTTAATACAYGCTCGCTTCTCCTTTTCCTGAATCACTACTCTTTTTTCCTTTCCATACATAGAGACAGACCTTAGTCTATCACTGTAGTTTGTTTATAGTCCTTGTTCACATAATTTTAGACAGAGATACACATGGGCTTACACATGCCATCCTTAAATACACGGAGGGGAAGACTGAAAAACTTGGGGTGATAAAGAGATGGGAGGAGAAAGAGCAAGTGTTAGGAAGTTGCCCTTTCAAAACTTCCACTTATAATTTGCTCAAAATAAGGTATAATTTTTTTCAAGCTACTGCTTCTGTGAATTTATACTTAATAAATATCTGGCCTAATGGTGCTTCCATTATATAAATGTTCCATTTACAAGTGAGGAGAACAACACACTGAGCACATTSATGATATTAAATGATACTAGTGATATTAATGATATTAAAACCCCTGAAAATGAAAAAAATAAAACCAAATGTGTGCATACAGAAACCCATTGTCTACCACAATTCTTCAATGTTGAGATCTGGTGTCTTGCAGGATACTTGATCWCACTGTGAACACAAGATTATATACTGGACAAATCAATCTCTAGTTATGGTGTGGCCCTAGCACACTCCTATACTCCAAGAGTGTTTCAAGATACATGAGAGAGTGAGAGGAAGTCAGGAGGGTAAATAGACTCACAGGAAGTAGAAAGAAGGCATTCAATTGGAAAGGTTTTTTAAACTATGGAAAAGAAGAACAGGCTTTTTTCCTTCTGMGACACTGGTTGACAAGGAAGGTCAGCTGGGTGCTTTCTGTGCCTGTCTGAGCTAGCAAGTTTTCACCCCAGCATCTTTCTCCTGAGTCTTCATTTGCTAAAATTGAACAGATGGATTTTGTTATTAAAACAACATTGGTGAGATTTCCTTCAGAATATCACTGGGCATTTGAGTGGATGGCAGCCCCTCCAACACAGACTGACCACAGGGTTTCTGCTGTCAATTTGAAGAAATCAATCTTACTGTCTTTTGCAACAGGAGAACCACAGTAGTTCTGAAGATTGGCATATCTCAACCARGAGGCTTTGCCTTATACTTTTCTAGGGAAAYATGTAGAAACCAGTTATGGATGGACTAGTTTTCAGTTTAAATTGATTTTGCAATCAGAAATCTCAATCAGCTTAGAAGGGCATGTTTATCTCTGTGTCTAGCTAGTTGCACGAGGACAAGCAATCCAGCTGGCCAGTCACAAGACAAAGCATAGAAACTTCAGTGTACACCCTTGGCCTGGCTCTGGGCTTTCAGTCACAAGAAGAGTCCAATGAGGATAGCAAGTCTCATGTAAATTATATTGGAAGTGGTGATTCTCTACATGTATTAGTCAAGGCTCTCTAAAGGAATAGAGCTGATAGAATGAAACAAACAAACAGTACTGTGTGTGTGTGTGTGTGTGTGTGTGTGTGTGTGTGTGTGTGTTAGAATTTATTAGAAGTCTAAGAATCCAATAGTCCACAAGGATGCATATCTCAGTTGGTCTTCAATATGTGAGGATCCCAAAGATGTAGGCTCTATATCATTAAAAAATGCCTTAGAAGCAGGATATATGAACTGAGAGAGAGAACGAAGGTAAACAGGCAAAAAGTAAAAGCTTTGTTTTTCCAGGTCCTGTATGTAGGCTGTCCCAAGAAGGTATCTCCAGATTTAGGTTTGGTCTTCTAACTTCAAATGATCTGATTAAAAATTCTTCACAAGCGTGTCCAGCTGCTTGGGTTTTTAGTCGATACTATATGTAGCTAAAGTTGGGTAGTCCCATAGTAAGTCATGAAATCATTTCGTCAATTTGAGAAGCAATTGTATATGTTGCATAAATTCTTGAGTCTATATATCAGGAATCAAATTCACTACTCTGAATAAAACTGAAGATATAAATCTTAAGACCTATTCAAGTCACAGTCAGCCATGTGGGAAAAGCTGATTTTTACTGAGAAAGAAGAGAAATAACACTGGTAGAAAAGTCAAAGACTGAGAATCTTAGCCGTGTTCAAGTTCTTGCATTCACCTTTCCTCCTGTCACTTTCAAATTCCCTAGAGCATGATTTCTCTGAGGTTGGATCTCTGCAGCCTGTGTGCCAGTCTGAGTTAACATAAGCAGGAAGTGTCCCTCTTCCAATAATGGCAGGATGTAAGGAATGAAACAGGGGATGCAGACAGTAAATATTCTCTCCCCAACTTTGCCTTTTGATCAATAACCTAGGCCACCATGAACTCTCTGCTTTAGACTGGCTGGCAGAAACAAGAATCTCAAATACTCTAGATCATTTTTCGTCAAAATAATGTTTTTTGCTACATATTTGGCTAAACTTTACTGGAATTCATCTTGAAAGAATAGAAAGTGTAAGTTATGGGTTCAGAAGATGGGCCAATCAGTAGGTAAGAGTGCTCGCTGTACAAGTATAAGGACCTAGGTTTCGATCCCCAAACCCAAGTTTTAAAAGAAAACAAACTGGGCATGGCAATGCCATGCAACGGGAAAGAGACAGAGGATATATGGGACTTGTTGACTGGCAATCTATCTCCAAGTTTGAGGAGAGACCCTGGTTGAGGAAATTAACGCAGCCAGTGATAGAGTAGGACACATAATATCCTCCTCTGGCCTCACACACATGTATGTACACTATAGGCATGTACACCACATTCACACATATATACACAGTTTTGTAAATGGAGCTAATATAGCAAAGATGCTAAAGAGAACATAAAACTAAGCTCATATCCACACGCTTAACTGCTTCTCTTCTGCAGAGGAGCAGGCTTCTGAAAGGAGACTGTTATCAATGGTGCTGCTTGGACTTGAAAATGTAGAGTTATCTGTATTTATATTACTGGTCATCATTTTTTAAATGTTTAAATAAAATGTTTTACAACTTTCAGAAAACTTGTTAGGATATCAGTCTGTCTCAGAATGAAAATGAAATATTTTTTAAAGACACTTTCTAAAAAAGTAGCTACTACTTTCATCCCCAGCCAGAAAAAAGACTAAATCAAGCATGCATGCAATCCAACAGACAGGAATAACCACAGGAATAACCAAAAAGAAGGCCTATATTACAAGGCGTTTATTTGCATGAATCTGGGGACTGCTTAGTCTACAAATCTGCAGGTGAGCATGTGGGGAAGAAAAGTAGAGGGACTTGGGGGCTCACAGGCTGTCAGGAATAAGTCTACATAATGCTAGAAACAGCAGTGTACATCAATAATCACAGTGCTTCTGTGGCAACATGAAACTAACAGTCACTTAGAGATGAGTCTTCTCAAAATCAGGTCCTCTCTGCATCTGGTTCCCATTTGCTCCCATGGCTTATATAATGTTCCTCASCAGAGAACATCCCTTGGCTTCACAAAGGATGGCAGACACAAGCTGAAAGTACCAGGCATGAATGTTCCAGGAGTCATCCTTAACCAAGAAAAGGGGGTAGCTGATGGAGAACTCCAAATTTTTTGTGTTTGGGGTAGCACACAAAAGCCCAACCCATCCATCTTTAATGGGGGAAGAAAATCCCTGCCTGCTCTGTCACAAGGCTTGCACCTGACCCCTTGTCTCATACCTGCTTTGGATACAAACTACTTGAAGATAATCTCCAAACAGGCTGCTTCAACTCTATATCACTCCTACCTTCCCTCTACCCCCATCCTAATGTCATGGAAACACAGTTTATGTCTTTAATTCATTTCATTTTTTAAGGGACTCTCTATTTACACTGAGAGAAAAGAAATGGGACCATCTACTTTTTTACTTTTTTTCTACCCAAGAACTTCACTTATAACAATCCATTGATGTGAATGTGGCAGTCACATTTTAAAACAGCTAGTAGTGCTTTTGGTTGGTTGGTTGGTTGGTTGGTTGGTTAGTTGGTTGGTTGGTTGGTTGGTTGGTTGATTGGTTGGCTGGTTGGTTGGTTAGTTGGTTGGCTTGGTTCATTTGATTTTTCTGTTTTAGAGATAAGGTCTCAGCCAGCAGTGGTGGTGCACGCCTTTGATCCCAGCACTTGGGAGGCAGAGGCAGGCAGATTTCTGAGATCAGGGCCAGCCTGGTCTACAGAGTGAGTTCCAGGACAGCTAGGGCTACACAGAGAAACCCTGTCTCCTCGAAAAACCAAAAAATAAAAAAAAAATAAAAAAGGTCTCACTCTGTAGCCAGTGCTGCCCTGACATTCACTATGTAGCTTAAGCTGACTTCAAACTTACAGTAATCCTCCTTCTTCAGCTTTTCCTAGTGCTGAAATCACATGTGTAAGCTACAATAGCATTAATGAACTTTTAGGAGAAAGTCTTAGGCTCATCTCCAACAGAGCAATGGTAGACCATCCCTCCCAATTTGCCAACTGAAAACATAAATAATAGTGTAAAGCAAAGAAAGAAGATTTAATGGATGTGACACAATCGAAAGAAGACCAGATAAAGAATTCCAGTTACTCAACTTCCTACTGACATGAGCTTTAAATTTAGGCAGATGAAGAACTGGGGTAGGAGCAGGGCTATACATGAGTAAGCAGTATAGTCAAAGCCTGGTCTAGTTGATCATGGTCTCAATTGTGGTTTTTAAAGGTGATTTGAAGAGGTCCTTATTTCTTAAGGAATAATCTAGTACCCATAAAATGATCACTTCTACTTCACAGTGCAGCCTGACTATCAAAAATAATTGTCCACATTTGAGGAGTACTCTTACTTAAAACATGGTGACTACATGTCTATGGTAATGATTATTGCCTTTATGCCTTTAGCCTTTAAAAGAAATGCAAGATAAGTATCACCAGTTTATAGACAGATATGCAAGGATATRGAGATGGCTCAATGGATAAATACACATGCCATACAAGCAGGAGAACCTGGATTAGACTCCACCCCCCCACCAAATCCATATAAATTGAGAAATAGCAATGTGCATCAATAATCACAGTGCTTCTGTGGCAAAATAAAGGCAGAGACAGGAGACTTCCCAGGAGCTTGAGAACCAGCTAGCCTGGCATATGAAACAAGGAACAACAAAGACCCTATCTCAAACTGAAAAGTAAAATATAGAAAACCACAACCAATAAGAATACTGACTTGTGGAACCTGGTCCTTATGGATACATTTACAAAACATTCTCACACATAAGGTTCAGGGGACATTGCAGAAGAGGAAATTGAATGATTGTGAGAGCCAGGGGGTCAAAAAATCTGCTGTCAGATTGTGTCTCTTATAATGTCAGAAGCTACACCCACAAAGTCTCACCAACATGATTGTCTAGGCATGAGCTGAACAAGGACAGCACTGGCAAGCATGCCTAAGTAGAGAAGGGAAAGTTCAGAGGGCTTGTACTACACAAAGAACTATGGGTAGCTAAGAAATGTGGAGAGTGAGGGAAATAGTCTTCTCCAGAAAAGAGCATATCAATTGGTTTTCCAATACCAAATGGATAGCCCTGAAAAATGCAAATGAATAACATAATATATACTTAGCAGATTATATTTATGAACATAGCATATGTATATGAAAACAACTAATATAAAGAGTCCATAAAGTTGGAAAAAAAGAAAGGAGAGGTATTTGGAAAGGTCTGGAGGGGAAGGGGTAAATAATGTTACTATATGATAATCTCAAAAATAAAAATAATAAAAAAGATGTAAAGTGAGGACCAGCACCCAAGATTGTCATCTGACCTCCACACACATTTCCTGGTATGTGCCAATCCCATGCCACACACACAAATAATTAACACTCTTATTTAGAGTTAAACGAGAGACTAACTCAAAGTTAAAAAGACATGGAAAAATGAAGGCAGAGATGCCAGGCTTTTATCCTGCTTTTAGTTACCTCAAAGAGGAGTCCAGGTTTTCTCAGCAAAAGTATTTTCCCCATAACTATATAAATACTACCTAACTACATCTATAAAACTGAACAAAGGCATTCACAGACACAGATGCTCAATCTAGTTCCTGCAGGAGAACTGAGCACATGAGTCACAAAACTCTCCTCTTCCATCATAAAAAGTTGGAGTCCATTCAACTGAACATTAGCGCTCGAGTGGAGAGTTTAGCCCCAGATCCAAACCTAAATTCAAATGCCCCCACATAGCATGTCACATAACTGTCAAGTCTTGAGTTCATCACATCAGACACTCTTGTCCTGAGGAATGATCCACCTTCATGATAACTCAAGAGAGATCAAGCTTGAATGACACTTGACATTTGATAATTGCAATCTCTAGACTTGAGTCAGTCCAGGGTCATGCTTATGTCTAATTAGTTATCACTTATAATGCAACTGAGATCTTAGCCTTGAGAACATATTTATAATATATTTTATACCCAATGTAAGTAGATAAGAGAGACCCATATCTCTGAGAACTTCAGCTATCTAACTTGTCTTCAAACATTTTGTTTTGGACAAACAAAAAGTATATTCCTTCAGACTTTTTGTTTTGTATGGACAGTTTTGTTTCTTGCCATTAGAAAACTTCATCACCCTGGACTTTACTAGAAACTAGGTTTATATAATAATCTATATKAATTTATAATTTAATTCAGTCAATAAATATTTATTCTGCATCAGATGCTATTCTGTTGTACTGTGGACTTGCAAGTAAGCACAGGAGGAAAAGAACTCAGAGATCATGCCTGGATTGAAGGTACATCTGAGCTAACAGGAGCCAGGAGAAGAGTTTTTGTTCTCTTCAGCATGAGCTAAGAATCACTTTGCACATGTATGAAAGTGCTGGCTCCCCCTCTCCCCATCCCTCCAGAACCAGACTCTGGAGGTTTCCAGGAAGGAAATTGGAATGGTTAAAAAGCAACCCAAAATAACTAAAGGTGATTCTGACTACACTGAAGATAACCTGTCCCAGAAGTTTCCTAGAACATGGTTTATACACTATGTACCCAGACAGTTTCTCTAGGGGCTACATTTTCTGTTCTGATTCTCAGACGATGAGCAATTGCCTTTCTCRTTGTATGTACCACGTGAATTAGAGACTGAAATGTATGAAGATTAAAAAAGGATCATTTGACGAGCACATGCTGTAGTAAGAAACAAAATGCTAGATTCCTCAAGGAGTCTAAAATTCTTCTTAAAATTAAAATGTAATTAAAATCATTTGCCCCTTCCCTTTCTTTCTTCCAACCTTCTCTTGCTCCATCTCAAATTCCTGCCCTCTTTTTTATTTTTATTGTCACATGTATGTATATGTGGCAGATATTTAAATAAGCCTTCTCTGTCTTTTAGTGTTACTTGTATAGATATGATTTCAGGGCTGACCACTTGGCATTAGGTATCCATTTAAGCTAAGCATCCCTAGGGAAGATTAATTCTTCCACTGTCAGATCTCTTAGTTGTTCATAATTTTTGTATAGAGGATGGGGCCACATAAGATTTCTCCATTCTATGTTCTATGTTCACATGTATGATGGTTTTATACATTTTCAGGTTTTGTTTGGGAGGCCATNAATTTATAATTTAATTCAGTCAATAAATATTTATTCTGCATCAGATGCTATTCTGTTGTACTGTGGACTTGCAAGTAAGCACAGGAGGAAAAGAACTCAGAGATCATGCCTGGATTGAAGGTACATCTGAGCTAACAGGAGCCAGGAGAAGAGTTTTTGTTCTCTTCAGCATGAGCTAAGAATCACTTTGCACATGTATGAAAGTGCTGGCTCCCCCTCTCCCCATCCCTCCAGAACCAGACTCTGGAGGTTTCCAGGAAGGAAATTGGAATGGTTAAAAAGCAACCCAAAATAACTAAAGGTGATTCTGACTACACTGAAGATAACCTGTCCCAGAAGTTTCCTAGAACATGGTTTATACACTATGTACCCAGACAGTTTCTCTAGGGGCTACATTTTCTGTTCTGATTCTCAGACGATGAGCAATTGCCTTTCTCRTTGTATGTACCACGTGAATTAGAGACTGAAATGTATGAAGATTAAAAAAGGATCATTTGACGAGCACATGCTGTAGTAAGAAACAAAATGCTAGATTCCTCAAGGAGTCTAAAATTCTTCTTAAAATTAAAATGTAATTAAAATCATTTGCCCCTTCCCTTTCTTTCTTCCAACCTTCTCTTGCTCCATCTCAAATTCCTGCCCTCTTTTTTATTTTTATTGTCACATGTATGTATATGTGGCAGATATTTAAATAAGCCTTCTCTGTCTTTTAGTGTTACTTGTATAGATATGATTTCAGGGCTGACCACTTGGCATTAGGTATCCATTTAAGCTAAGCATCCCTAGGGAAGATTAATTCTTCCACTGTCAGATCTCTTAGTTGTTCATAATTTTTGTATAGAGGATGGGGCCACATAAGATTTCTCCATTCTATGTTCTATGTTCACATGTATGATGGTTTTATACATTTTCAGGTTTTGTTTGGGAGGCCATRTTGGTGAGATTTCATGGATGAAGCTTTCCAATCATTTATAGAAGTATACAATCTCACAAAAGATTTCTAATCCTCTGACTCTTGGAATCTTTCCACTCTCTCTTCCACAATGTTCCCTTAGCTCAAAAAATGTGTTGTAGATGTATCAAATGAGACTGGGCCCCTGGTGCTCAGTTGTTCTCTATATTTAGACAAGCTGTGGTTGTCTGAAATGGTCAGCATCTGCTGTAAAGAAAACTTTCTTTGATGAGAGATGAGAGTTGCACTTACCTGTAGGCATGAGCATTGATGAAGTTAGGAGTTATGCTGGTTCAGGAAAGTGGAGGTAGTCGGTTCTCCTCTAAGATACATGACCTCATTAGACCCATGTATTTGGCTAGGTTTCCAATAGCAGATATGATTTCCCTCCCATGTAATGGATCTGAAGTCCAATTGCAGAGCTGTTGRTTACCCCTAAAGTTAAGTGAGTGTCACTATTGCATCCTGGAGAATATCTTAACATGCTGGTCCTCACTGTGGTCCATATGCATCACAGCAGGGTAGGACTATTGATTGCCTCTCTCCCTTAGCAGTTTGCACAGCACTTTCTGGTACTGTTAAAGCTAGTCCTCAGGGAGGAGGTGTTCATGTCGGATCCAACTCAGAGCCCCTAGGTCCTGTGTCTGAAGTGAATGATGTCTTCAGTAATAGCAACTTGCCTTCYACTCTTGGAGGCAACCAAGCGCAATAGCAATAGCCTATATTGTTTGGAGAGTCTCTTGGACTTCCCTAACCAACAACCAAAAAGGGATGTCTCATGTTGGGGTTTTTGTTAGATAGTCTACGGTTCTTAGAGGTAGCAGTGTCATTTAAATTATATATGTACACATATGTGAATATATATACATATAGAGCTATATTATTACATGTAATTTTAGCTCAATAAATAAGTCCTATGGCTTTTCCAGGCATCCTTAGTGCTATTTTTCCTCCTCCCCCATTTTTTCTGTATTGATCATCCTTCTCT
Source organism: Apodemus speciosus (assembly GCA_002335545.1). NCBI lineage: Eukaryota > Metazoa > Chordata > Mammalia > Rodentia > Muridae > Apodemus > Apodemus speciosus. Next base: position 40,440 of record BDUI01008390.1, read on the forward strand.
GTCCCCAGTTAAAGCCTCCATTTTCCTCATTTCCRTCTACAAAAAATATTCAACAATAAATATATAAAGACCTGTTGTTTGTTTTTCAGATGAGTTCCCAGAATGTTTACCTATGACCCTGCACATGAAGTTAAGTATTTGTATCAGCATTTCCTGTTTATAGTTATTCTTGAGAAATGACTACCGGGATTTATGTTAGTCACTGTGCCTGTGTCTGCCACCACAATACTTATTGTAATAGATGATAAATCTTGTAAGATCATCAAACAAATGAGAAAATACACAAATGAACAAGTGAATTATCAAATATATTGACTGGTATCTTCTGAGTCTGCTTCCTTTCCTCCTTATCTAGCAAGTGATGGGTCTTCCTCTCTGAGACAGGGCTAATATTAAAAGAAAGAAAGGTGTTAACGAATGGAAAACCAGCCAGATGTTGCCAGATGCTTTGGAGAAGTGCAGAGTGCTCCTTACTTACTGTGTGGCTTCCTCAATAGTAAGACCTAAACTTTGGTTACATTTCAAATCAAATCTAGAAAAGATTTATTGAAAGAAATGTTGCATGTAAGATGGCTTACTGCTAGCAGCTCCAGCAGCTGACTTATGTAAAGTTTGCATATTGCACCTTAATTCCATGGCCAAAGCCCTTTTTCTTCAGTTCATACCTTAGCAAAATGAAGACCATTGATGAAGCTGGCAAGGAAAAAGCATCACTGTTTACTTAGTTACTACTGCCCTCTGCTGGCCACAATTGGAAGCTTCCCTGGGACTGCAAGTGATTTCCCAAAATCTCTAGATAGGAACTTTTACAGTTATTTGTAATCTAATCAAACGAAGATCTAAAACTAGCTTAATTAGTTTACAATGTTGTTGCTGTTGTTGCTTCTGCTGCTGCTGTTGTGGGCTAATATTCCAGTATGAATTAACACAGCCCTGTAATATTTTGTGGATTTCTTTGCATACTGTTTTGAATTGACAAATAGTAATTCCACATATTTATGAGGGGCAATGTGGGTATTTTAGCACTTGAATATGTAATATAGCCATCAAATCAAATGATTCCTAGTATATCCTTTAATACACTTGTCAATTCTTTGTGGTGAGAACATTCTTTCTCCTGGCTACTTTGAAACATTCAGGCAATGTTATTCACCCTCACAATCCTATGTGCAGTAGAACATCACAATGATTCTTTTTTATTTTGCATATTTAGATTTCAAATGTTATCCCCTTTCCGTTTTCCCTCAGCAAGCCTCCTATTCCATCCCCTCCCCCTGCTTTTATGAGGATGCTCCCCCTCCCACCCACTCCCACCTCACTGCCCTAGTATTCCCCTATACTGGGGAATCGAGCCTTCACGGGACCAAAGGGCTTTCCTCCTATTGATGCTCAACAAGGCCATCCTCTGCTACATATGTGGCTGGAGCCAGGGGTCCCTCCACGTGTACTCTTTGGGTAGTGGTTTAGTCCCTGGGAGCTCTGTGGGGTCTGGTTGGTTGCTATTGTTGTTCTTCCTATGGGGTTGCAAACCCCTTCAGCTCCTTCCATCCTTTCTCTAACTCCTCCACTGGGGATCCCATGCTAAGTACAATGGTTAGCTACAAGCATCCCCCTCTGTAATTGTCAGGCAATGACAGAGACTCTCAGGAGACAGCTATAACAGGCTACTGTCAGCAAGCACTTCTTGGCATCCACAATAGTGTCTGGGTTTGGTGTCTATATATGAGATGGATCCCCAGGTGGGGCAGTCTCTGAATGGCCTTTTCTTTGGTCTCTGCTCCACCCTATGTCTCCATATTTCCTCCAGTGAGTATTTTGTTCCCCCTTCTAAGAGGGAGTAAATCACCCACACTTTGGTTTTCCTTGTTCTTGAACTTAATATGGTCTGTGAATTCTGAGCTTTTGGGCTAATATCCACTTCTCATGTGTGTTCTTTGGTGACTGGGTTACTTCACTCAGGATGATTTTCTAATTCGATTCATTTGCCTAAGAATTTCATGAAGTCATTGTTTTTAATGGCTGAGTAGTACTCCATTGTGTAAATGTAGCATATTTTCTTTATCCATTCCTCTGTTGAAGGACATCTGGGTTCTTTCCAGCTTCTGGCTATTATAAATAGGCTATTGTGAACATAATGGAGAATGTGTCCTTGTTATATGCTGGAGCATCATCTGGGTATATGACCAGGAGTGTTATAGCTGGGTCCTCAGGTAGTACTATGTCCAATTTTCTGAGAAACCTCCAGACTGACTTTCCAGAGTGGTTGTACCAGCTTGCAATCCCACCAACAATGGAGGAGTGTTCCTCTTTCTCCATGTCCTCGCCGGCATCTGCTGTCACCTGAGTTTTTGATCTTTGCCACTCTGACTAGTGTAAGGTGGAATCTCTGAGTTGTTTTGATTTGCATTTCCCTGATGACTAAGGATTTTGAACATTTCCTTAGGTGCTTCTCAGCCATTCCATATTCCTCAGATGAGAATTCCTTGTTTAGCTCTATATCCCATTTTTATTAGAGTTATTTGGTTCTCTGCAGTCTCTTGAGTTCTTTGTATACATTGGATGTTAGCCCTCTATTAGGTGTAGGATTGGTAAAGATCTTTTTGCAATCTGTTGGTTGCCATTTTGTCCTATTGACAAAGTCCTTTACCTTACAAAAGCTTTGCAATCTTATGAGGTCACATTTGTCAATTGTTGATCTTAGAGCATAAGCCATTGGTGTTCTGTTCAGGAAATATTCCCCAGTGACCATGTCTTTGAGGYTCTTCCCCATTTTCTCTTCTATTAGTTTCCATGTATCTGGTTTTATGTGGAGATCCTTGATCCACCTGGACTTGACCTTTGTATATGAAGATAAGAATGGATCAATTTGCATTCTTCTACATGCCAAGTGCCAGTTGAACCAGCACCATTTGTTGAAAATGTGGTCTATTTTCCACTAGATGGTTTTAGCACCTTTGTCAAAGATCAAGTGACCATAGGTGTGTGGGTTCATTTCTGGGTCTTCAATTCTATTCCATTGATCTACTTGCCTGTCACTGTATCAATACCATGCAGTTTTTATCACTATTGCTCTGTAATACAGCTTGAGGTCAGGGATGGTGATTTCCCAAGAAGTTCTATTATTGTGGAGAATAGTTTTAGATATCCTGAGTTTTTGTTATTCCAAATGAACTTGGAAATTGCTCTTTCTAACTCTATGAAGAGTTGAGTTGAAATTTTGATGAGGATTGCATTGAAATTGCAATCTTGTGATTGCTTTTGGCAAGATGGCCATTTTTACAATATTAATTTGGTCAATCCATGAGCATGGGAGATTTTTTCCACCTTCTAAGATCTTTAATTTCTTTCTTCAGACACGTGAAGTTCTTTTCATACAGATCTTTAACTTGCTTGGTTAGAGTCACACTAAGGTATTTTTATATTATTTGTAACTATTGTGAAGGGTATTGTTTCCCTAATTTCTTTCCCAGCTTGCTTATGCTTTGAGTAGAGAAAGGCTACTAATTTTTTGAGCTAATTTTATATCCAGTCACTTTGCTGAAGTTGTTTATCAGGTTTAGGAGTTCTCTGGTGGAATTTTTGGCGTCACTTAAGTATACTATCATATCATTTGTAAATAGTGATATTTTGACTTCTTCCTTTCCAGTTTGTATCCCTTTGACCTTTTGCTGTCTAATGGCTCTGGCTAGGACTTCGAGTACTGTATTGAATAGGTAGGGAAAGAATTGGCAACCTAGTCTAGTCCCTGATTTTAGTGGGATTGCTTCAAGTTTCTCTCCACTTAGTTTGATGTTGGCTCCGGTTTGCTGTATTTGCTTTTACTATGTTTAGGTATGGGCCTTAAATTCCTGATCTTTCTAAGAMTTTTATCATGAAGAGTTGTTGAATTTTGTCAAATGCTTTCTCAGCATCTAATGAGATGATCACATGGTTTTGTTTTTCTTTGAGTTTGTTTATATAGTGGATTGCGTTGATGGATTTCCTTATATTAAACCACCCCTGCATTCCTGGGATGAAGTCCACTTGATCATGATGGATGATCATTTTGATGTGTTCTTGGATTCAGTTGGCAAGAATTTTATTGAGTACAATATTCATAAGAAAAATTGGTCTGAAGTTCTCTCTCTCTCTCTCTCTTTTTTTTTTGGTAAGGTCTTTGTGTGGTTTAGGTATAAGCATAACTGTGGCTTCATAGAACAAATTGGATAGTGTTCCTTCTGTTTCTATTTTGTGGAATAGTTTGAAGAGTATTGGTATTAGGTCTTCTTTGAAGGTCTGAT
>BDUI01008392.1:24579-35487 GCA_002335545.1 Apodemus speciosus
AAAAAAAAAAAAGGAAAGGAAGGAAGGAAGAAAGGAAGGAAGGAAGAAAGAAATGCATTGTTGAAGCTGATTTCCTCTACCAGAGCACTTTAGTAGCGATCCACTTGAGAGCAAGCAGTGGGTATACAGAGGGTGGCAGAGATGCTCTGTATGGCCGGATGAAGGAGAAGGACTGTGGTGGACATAGCACACACAGATGAAATTTCTCTCTATATAATTTATGCTAGGGACAGTTATAGAGACCGTCCCTGTCCTTAGCTAAGGTGGCAGTGCTAGGGCTCCAAGCTCTGTGCACTAGCAAGTGAGCAGTTTGCTATTTCTTTAGAAGAATACTCTCTTAGGGTTTCTATTCCTGCACAAACATCCTGACCAAGAAGCAAGTTAGGGAGGAAAGAGTTTATTCACCTTACACATCCACACTGCTGTTCATCACCAAAGGAGGTCAGGACTGGAACTCAAGCAGATCAGGAAGCAGGCGCTGATGCAGAGGCCATGGAGGGAGATTTCTTACTGGCTTGCTTCCCCTGACTTGCTCAGCCTATTCTATTATAGGACCCAAGACTACCAGCCTAGGGATGGCACCACTCACAAGGGGCCCTCCCCCTTGATCACTAATTGAGAAAATGCCCCATAACTGGATCTCATGGAGGCACTTCCCCAACTGAAGCTCCTTTCTCTATGATAATTCCAGTCTGTGTCAAGTTGACACACAAAACCAGCCAGTATAAATACATATAACAAAAGTCATTATYTATCAAAAGACGGGGCAAATGGTAKAGAGGAGAGAATAATAACATCTATGAATTACATCACATCACATTACATTAGAAAGTAAACACAGAGAAATTATATTTAATAACGCATTTTACTTACCTCGACTTGATGAAAATATTACCTTAATATGAAATCTACATAAACGCTGCTGAGGATTTCTTTTCACACAAAATCTTCCAAGTCCAGGGTATGTGTGACACAGCACAGGCAAGCCACATCCCAAGCATTTACTGTGACAACTGAAGCTGGACACTATTGGCTACCAAGTGGGACAGCACGCTCTAGAGGTCTCCAGTGCAATGGCTTCAACATTTGTTAAACATCCTCWTTTACAGGGCTAATCCCTAAGAGACTTCAGACTTTATATTTAATTAGAAGCCACAAAAGTCAATGCTTTAAACTGATTTTTTTCCTATTTTTTACCTCTCGCATAAGTGGAAGACAGTTCAAAATCTGAAACTTTTTGAATGCAGACACGATAGCACAAGTAGATGATTTCACATTTGGCCTCAGGTGAGGGGCTGCCATAGTAAATACACAGGAACACTGAACATTTTATATAGAATTATCTTCAGATTCTGTGTATGGAAGTAAATGAATTTTGTTTTTAGAAATGGCCGCCCTCCCTACGACATCTGATCATGCTATACGGCTATCTGGAAATCTGAGTATGTCCGAGCACTTCTACTGCCAAGCATTTGGAGGTGAAGGGTATTCCACTCAGGCATGCTTCTTTTCATGTTTGTGACGTACAGTGAGCCCTGCACAATCAAGACATTTTCAATTCTAGCTTAACTTTTACTCTTAACATTGGGAATGTGGAGACACAACACCCATCTTTATAAATACCASCGGTAAGTAGCTGCAGATAGTATAATAGAATATTCCTAAGAACTATCAGAGAGACGTAATTCTTAAATACAGATTCTAAATTTGATCAGGTGCAAAAGATATTTCTACAGGGTTTCCCTGCTAATTTTGAAGATATGCAAGACTGACCACAAGGCTTTGGCATTCCCTCAGCCTAGGTTGCTTTCTGAAGCTAAGACCCTGACCTTGCTTGTTAAAATTCACTTCCTTTAGATTAGGTATAACTGCAATCACTCTCTCTGTCTCTTTGAAATGTCAATTATTTTAAGACACTTGCCACATTTAGGAAACAAGAATATCTTCTTTAAGGACCTAAATCTCTTTGAAATATAATCATCAGGAAAAAGGTTGTCCCGTTCCCCCAGCTTTTAGGAGAGGAAACGTGTCTAACTTTGATAGGCACCAACTAGCAAGTTCACATGGCCTAATTACARAAGAAAAGGTCGCAACCTGAGGAACGACTGAATGCGCCTGATGTACCCACTGAGCAGCCTTCTTCCAAAGTTCTTCGTTTGCTCACTCTGGTGCTGAGGAAACCTCATGTCTCCATAGAGAGGATTGCAAACTCTATTTCCATCTCAGTCTTCCTTGACTGGCTTATGCCACCAAACAATTTGGTTTTTTACTCTAACAGTACTAAAGCCCTGACTAGGTCTTTGCCATCAACTCTAGCCTCAAAAGAGTTAAGTGAATTGGAATCCAGAGGATGAATACGTAACTCTAAGCTGACTTAAATTAATCAATTAATACCAATACTATTAGATACGTAAAGAGATGGGCACTTGTCAAGGCCGATCATTTTCCTAAACTCTGATAAAGAGAGACTGGACCCTCCATGTAATTAATGGTTGCTAGTATTAGCTGAAAACTTCTTTTTTAAAAGTAATTCTGTAGTTTTCAATCATCTTTTAAAGTATATATTATTTATACAAAATAAGATACCACTATTACAATCAACAAAAGCTTCTTCTACAGAGAAGAGAAAGGAAGGAGATTCCTGTTTTTAAAGAAAGCATTCTCTGGATTTATTGTCTCATTTCTGAACTGGAGTAAAAGGAAAAGAAAGCACATTTAAGAAACCTGAGGTTGAAATCGCAACATAGAATCAAGTTGTAGATCAAAATAAGGGCTGTATTTCCTTTACCCCTGGTCTTCTCTTACTAATGTCTGGTTAAAAACAGAAAGTGGAAGAATTCTCTGTTGGCATAACCACCTAAGAATAAATGAATCTATTGAGACCATACACGCGCTGCCGGTTAGAAAGAATGCCAGTACTTGTATTCGGGGCCATAACCACCAGATTAATGTCCAGGTCACCTCTGATCATTTCTCTAACTGAAAGCAAATGGGAGGCCAGGCTCCCTGTTCTTACTGTGAAACTCTAAAAGCAGCTCTACCTGTTTTAGAAATAATGTCTATTGCATTAAACCACTCAGTTTATGACAATATTGAACATATTTACAGCACTACATACTAAATACACAGTCAGTGAATTACAGTGTGGCCACCACACCCCCTCTGCTATGTGGGGGATACAAGTGATCACCACGCTCTTCAGAATTATTGTTCAGAACTGTTATTTATTCACTTCCACAGATGCATCCATAATATGTTTTTTATTAATCTGCACCCAATAATTAGATGCCTTAGCATCACACAAAAATTTCCCCTCATGTGATATGGTTCCGAAATGAGATGTTGGATCACTAGTTGGGAATGAAAATGGAAGTCCCCGTTAGTTATTGGCATGATTACCTCGAGAATGGGAAGACACAGGAGGCGCCTGCCGAACCTGGGGCTGGAGCAGGAGCTTTTGCCAGGCTGGGATTGCAACGGGAGACTGGGGAATTGCTTCTATTGCTTTTCCCCTTGAAGTAATTTACAAATGAGCGTATAAACAAATCCAGTTCTTCGCAGTACATTAAAAAAAAATAAATTTTACAGGAAGCATCCAAGTTTTCAGCCCACATTTCTTCTGAAGAGTTTCATCATTACATTCGCTTCACATACCACTCTTCACTTTAGATTAATCTGCTGAAATGAGATGCTAAGGATTTGCATACAGATTTGACTATACAAAAATAGATATGAAATTAATAACAGTCTCTATATGTTTTAATTTCTGCTACTCTGGAGTACCCTTGCCTGCAGCGGTATTCCTGGCTTTGAAAGTCATCAAGCTGATTTGTCTGCTCTAGGTTACGGCCCACATGCTGCTGTTCTGTCCCCTGCAATCAAAGCACTTGCGCAGATAGATTCCTTTCCTTCTTCTATCGAGTATATTTTATAGATTGGCAGTTTGATCTCCCTCCCCCACCCCAGGAGGGATAATCTGCATCTTAACAGCTTTCTATAGATACGGCTGTCATTAAATATGCCATCTCATATCAGCCTCCATTTTTTTTTAAGACCAAGTTTTCTCTAACTTTGAAGTCAYAGTCAAAGTTAAGACTTCTCAGCCAAAATTGAAAATGAGCCACCTTGTCTTTTACTTTTGAACTGCACCTTAAAGATATACTGCAGGTCCCCCCCTTACACCCCCCATGTCAAATAAGTCTTTAAAAACTGCCAGGAGGCATGAAAAGTTACCACCACGCTACCATGAGTGAGAGACACATTTTATCATCGAGACAAGACGAGAGCATTTTTCTTAAGCTTCCCTGTACAGCTCGCCACAAAACTTGTGTCAAATGGATGAATGCATACCAGAGAGGATGGATGACAAGTGACTGCCAAACAGCCTTTGTCTCTGCTACCAAGAAATGCTAAGTGCTCGCACBRCACGTGTGGGGGGCAACAATGGCCTAGCACCTACAAAGCAGTGGCTTAGACAAGCTGGGCTCCCGCTTCGGTTAAAGTAGGTCCTAGTCTGATGCTATCTTTCTCTTTTTAAAATTACATTTACTTATTGGTTGATTGGGTAGGAAGGCATGCGTGTGTGCTAGAGTGCGCATCTGGAGGTCAGAGGACCATCTGCTGGAGCAGGGTCTCTGCTCCCGCCATGTAAGGGCCCAGTGAGCAAACTTCTGCCTCTAGACATTATCAGATGCCCTTCAGCAACTGAGTCACCTGACAGGCCTTGCTATTTTTTGCCATTCCCGCACCCCACCTCCCTGCACCCCCACCAAGCCAAGACATAACAATTCAGTGAGTGGAGAGTTCTGTGCTTTCATTCTAGGAGGGGAGGCCTGGGGTTTCAGCCACAGACAATACAAGGGCACGACTGAGGGTGGCATGCAAAGAGCTGAGCCTCTGTTCTCCAAAGATGGAAAATTCTGCCTGCGAATTGAGGACTGAGGGGAACTAGCTTGAGGTTCCCGACTCCCTCCTTCCAATGCCACTTTCAACTCCGCGGAGGGGAAGGGTAACAAGAACAGGAGCGAGACCCTGTCTTTGGGGAGTCGTGTACCACAGCCAGCCTTACGATCCTCATGAGCAAAATGAAGATTCTGATCTTCCTCTGAGGCTTAGATGGCTAATACCCAGGGTATACGCGCAGTCCAGAAGGGGACATTTGCTACAATTCTGTAGTCATTTTATCAAAACTTACCATTTTCCTGCAAAGGACATTGAATGATTAAATGCATTTTACAGGCTGAATTTGATTTCCYGTGGCATTCTTTGTTTTCTTTTGTATGGTTAGGTATACGTGTGCTAAGTATATGTTTGTGTGTGAAGGTATTCTTGCACGCTTGCATGTGTGTGTGTGGAAGACAGATGACAGAGGACAACCTTGGATGTCATTAGTCAGGCACGATCCACCAGCTTTTATTCTCTTTCTTCCTTCCTCCCTCCCTCCCTTCCTTCCTTCCTTGACAGATTCTCTCAATGGCTTGGAGCACAAGTACACAAGGGGCTGGCTTGCTAGCAACATGAGGTACCAACACCAGGATCTGCTCGCTCATCTTCACTTGACTTCCAAACACTGGGACGACAAAGTGCCTGATCCCAGGTCTGGCTTATTTTTACTTGGATTCTCAGACTGGTATTTTCTCAAGGATTTTACCCACTGAGCTATCTCTGCAGGCCCGATTGTTCCTTTAAAAAAAAAACAAGTAGAATTGTTGGCCACTGTACTTGGCCTTTTTCTTCTTTAGTGGTTTCAATTTCCTCTTATTTAAACGTATTCCAATTTCATACTTATACTTTAATTACCCCCAACATGGCAACTTTAAGTATGAGCTCCTATTAATCATTTTTACAGAATTAAGCTCCCTATTATCCTCTGAGACATGTGGCACAATGAGAATAGATATAGTGGGTTTGCAWWTATACTTTTATTTTGGGACAAGGTTTTATTCTCTAGCCCAGGCTAGCCTAGAACATCCAATGTAGCTGAGATTGGCCCTGAATTCATAGCAATCCTTCAAGACCATCCTRCTTTGTGCAAGTATTGGGATTATAGGCAGGAGACACCATATATGTTTTATTATCTACTTTTATAAGCGATAAAACGGTCCATATTTTATGATGCTTATAAGGCTGTATAAACAATTATAACCAGGAATCTTTATACTAAATTAGCATGTTGAATATTTAACAATGTATTAAATTAAAACTAGTATCCCTATGATTTYGGTCACACTCGGGAGGCTCACGCAAATGGATGTGTAATTAATAAACTAAAACCTGTAAAAAGGAGCCTCAGACTTATAAAGTATCTATAAAAGATTGCTGCTATTGAACATGTAAATGATGTTTACGCCATGTAGAGTGAACAAGCACGAATTTACAACCCAGAAAGAGGTAAAGCGTGTACCATATGTTGTTTTAAGTAAGTGAAATCTACCAAAGTGCTTTGTCAACTAAGGGGACCTGCCATTTAAAATCTCATCAAACATCCCCTGTAACTCCCAGTTCCCACTCTGTAGGGAGTCAGAATCCTGCCKCCAAAACCTCTGCTSRTTGTCAGGGGGTTCATTCTCAAGTYCAGCCTCCATGCAGCAATCTCCAGTGCTTTTGCTGGCTTCTTGCTGGATCTTGAATTGCCCTTTCCCCAACAACTGGATTCTTCAACCACTTGCTATGATGTAGCTTTAAGCATTCTACATCTCTCTTGTTCGTAGACGGTCCCCTCTCAGCTTCCTCTGTGGTAGAGACACAAGAGCTTTTCAAATCCAAAGCTATTCTTTCTAGGAGAAAAAAGTCTGGAGTTTTCAACTTAAAAGGATAATTTTAGGCAATTCATATTAAAGGCAGTTAAGATTGCYTTAGCAAAAAGGAAGAGCAACAAGTCTCTTACCCAGGTTACTGTACTTTACCACGTACTTCTGTGTATTGCTAAGTTACCTGTTACATTTTAACATCAGGATGGTGTTTATGTTTTCAAAACTGAATGACAGGACCACGAAAAGGTGAACTACCTGTCTTAATTCTGTGCTCTGGAAAAAGGGGACACTTGAGAGCACCGGATGGTAATCAAGTAGTTCATTCTCAATGAACAACAACAAATACCAGGGCACCATCTTTTCTCTGTGTATTGTTTACTTTGAGAGCTACCTCATGGATATGTTCTATTTAGACTTTAAGTGTGTGTTTCTCAGACCTTCACTAAAAGCGATCAAAACAACCAAACAAACAAACTAGTGGCAGTATGGCTTAGTGGGAAAGCCTTATTTTTTAAACCAGAAATAGAATTCAAATCCTGTCAAATATTAGCCCTTTGACCTGGAAGTTAATGGACCTCTTTCTGCATCATTTCTTGGACAGCAATAGGAAGATAAACAAAATGATCTTCAGGCCCGGCTAAGTGAGGTGGGGATTAAAGCTTTCACTGATTTCCAGGGCGTAGAAGATCTGAATGTTTTCCTTCCTTCAAGCCACTAGGTTCTCTTAAAATCACTGTGGATAACTCATTTCCGTCTGGCGTCTGTCTCAGCTCAGTAGCAAAGTTTGTTTTTAATTTGTTTCAGATAGTGGGGATTTAAGGTGGGTGGGAGGGTAAGGTTTGAGGCAGGGTTTTGAGTAGAAGTAAAAGGGGACATGAAATATCTGGGCCCACTGGCATGCTGGGTTCTAAGACAACACAGATTTCATCTGTATTGGCTATTTCCAGTTCACTGGAAATTTTGATGTTAACATTCAAGTAATGAAGCACCAACCTGTGAGGCTCCCTTGTGAGAGACAGCTCCAGAGTAAGAATCCCTGGCCCTGACTAGACTGGCTGGGGTGCTGCTGTCTGCTAAACACCTTCCTACAGGAGCCTCTGGGCGATTTCTATTGTGGAAACCTTTTATCATCTATTAATCGAAATGTATGCCTTTTCCAGTTCTCTGTTCACACTCCCGACAGATGACGAAAAGCTTTCACACTTGGTGTAGGTTCTGAGAACGTACTTTTAAAAAAAAACCTATCAGTTCCCTGTTCTCTCGGAGGCTTTTCCCACCGCCGTCTCCTCAGGCCCACCACCTAAGCTTGGATAAAATACAATCTCAACAGAAACTCAACATCTCACCTGAATCTATCAACAAGGAAACTCCAGGCTTCTGCTCCTCACCACTGGTAGTCAGACCCACACCCCTAACCTCAGAACTGGAACCTGGGCCCATAGCTATCATCTTCTTCCATTGGTACCCAGACCCACACCCCTATTTCCCTTTTTGGGCTGTTTGAGAATCTCTTTCCTCACTGTCTAAGTCCTTCCTACCTGTTCAGGACTTTATGGTCTGTAGTCAGTCTCCAGGATTAATTCTCATTCCTGGTACTCTGGAATTGCTCTCAGAGTTTATAACCAAATAGAAGTCTCTATTTCCTACATCTCTCCTTACAAGTCAGTCAGTGCACTTGCATACTTCTAAAAAGAAAAGTCCCTCCACTGATCTGGGTTGGTTTTTTTTTTTTTTCTAACTACACTCTCTTTTCTCAGACAATTTCCGCTTTGCTTTCTTTTTATCCTTTTAATCCCCTTTTCCCTTCTTAAAGTCAAAAGCAATTTATAATAAAAGAAAAAAATGTTGCTGTCACAAGGATTGAATCATGTATGCCCCAGCATTGCACCGTCTCTTCCCATAGGTAGGCACACAGACGGAGGCAGACGGTAACTGGAACATTATCTGATGAGCTCTGACTCAGGGATGAAATGTCAATGGTGCAGTGTCCATGGGAATCACAGTCGAGCAGCCGGCGGAGCTTGTGCCCGGAGTTCTAGGTCCTTACTCTCTTTCTACACTTTAACTCTAGCTCTCTGCTTCTCTCCATATTCCATCCATCAGAAATCCCTTCCGCTGAAATGTTTATAATTGAAAAACGTAAGGCAAATATTTTGGACGTTGGTATTTCTGTAGTTCCAGACAAGTCTCACTCATCGTGGCCTCCTGTCTGTGNAAAAAAAAACCTATCAGTTCCCTGTTCTCTCGGAGGCTTTTCCCACCGCCGTCTCCTCAGGCCCACCACCTAAGCTTGGATAAAATACAATCTCAACAGAAACTCAACATCTCACCTGAATCTATCAACAAGGAAACTCCAGGCTTCTGCTCCTCACCACTGGTAGTCAGACCCACACCCCTAACCTCAGAACTGGAACCTGGGCCCATAGCTATCATCTTCTTCCATTGGTACCCAGACCCACACCCCTATTTCCCTTTTTGGGCTGTTTGAGAATCTCTTTCCTCACTGTCTAAGTCCTTCCTACCTGTTCAGGACTTTATGGTCTGTAGTCAGTCTCCAGGATTAATTCTCATTCCTGGTACTCTGGAATTGCTCTCAGAGTTTATAACCAAATAGAAGTCTCTATTTCCTACATCTCTCCTTACAAGTCAGTCAGTGCACTTGCATACTTCTAAAAAGAAAAGTCCCTCCACTGATCTGGGTTGGTTTTTTTTTTTTTTCTAACTACACTCTCTTTTCTCAGACAATTTCCGCTTTGCTTTCTTTTTATCCTTTTAATCCCCTTTTCCCTTCTTAAAGTCAAAAGCAATTTATAATAAAAGAAAAAAATGTTGCTGTCACAAGGATTGAATCATGTATGCCCCAGCATTGCACCGTCTCTTCCCATAGGTAGGCACACAGACGGAGGCAGACGGTAACTGGAACATTATCTGATGAGCTCTGACTCAGGGATGAAATGTCAATGGTGCAGTGTCCATGGGAATCACAGTCGAGCAGCCGGCGGAGCTTGTGCCCGGAGTTCTAGGTCCTTACTCTCTTTCTACACTTTAACTCTAGCTCTCTGCTTCTCTCCATATTCCATCCATCAGAAATCCCTTCCGCTGAAATGTTTATAATTGAAAAACGTAAGGCAAATATTTTGGACGTTGGTATTTCTGTAGTTCCAGACAAGTCTCACTCATCGTGGCCTCCTGTCTGTGRCCTGGYGCTGCAACYTCCTCCCCATCGCTGACCCTGTGTAACTCCGGAAGCTTCTTGCAGAGGGCCGGCCCAGCATCCTCCCTGCTAGTGCTTCCTAGCTGATGCCTTTGGTCCCTGCCCAGACCATGTCTTGCTTATCTGCCCATCTGTCTGCTCGCAGTATTTATGGTTCTCTCTGTGTTTACCATGAAAAACAGAAGGCCAAGGTCATCTAAGTCAGAGGGAGGGGTCTTAAGGAATGGAGGCAGGGGGCTGGAGAGATGGCTCTGCGGTTAAGAGTACCAACTGCTCTTCCAGAGATCCTGAGTTCAATTCCCAGCAACCACATGGTGGCTCACAACCATCTGTGATGGGATCTGACGCCCTCTTCCGGGGTGTCTGAAGATAGCTGCAGCGTGCTCATATCAATAAAATAAATCTTAAAAAAACAAAAAAACAAACAATGGAGGCAGGTTAATGCCAGTGAGGCAAGAGTAAGAAAGATCAACAGGGAAGAGAATGCTGAGACCTGTCGTGTGCCTGGAAAACTGAGAAGATGCCCCGTCAYGCCTTCCTGTGACTGTCCTATAGTCTCAGCTGGCTGGAAACTGTCAGTCCTTTGTGTCCAGGATTTTTGCATCTGYGGCTTCAACGTGGCTTTTAAAAAAATTGACAACAAAYACACAAGAAACTGCTGGCACCAAACCCATGCAGATTTCTATGTCATTGTCATAAACAATATACATAACATCTACGCTGCCGTATGCAGGGCAATTTGCACAGGCTCTACGCAAATACTCTGCCCTTTTAGATAAATAAGGAGCACATGAGGGGTGTCAACCTTCCATTTGTTCTTTTACTTTTCTGAGGTTATGATATAATTGAATCATCTCTCCCTTCTCATTCCTCCTGCAACCCTTCCATCTCCCATTGGAGGGCTTTTCTAGTGACTGTGTAACTGTGTGTGTGTGTGTGTGT
>BDUI01008395.1:16961-29022 GCA_002335545.1 Apodemus speciosus
AGGATGAAAATAGGACAAATGAAGTTTTGAGAGCACAGCAGAACTTATTTCTGATTTTTCACAATGCCCATCACCAATGCCATAACTGATGTGGGGAAAATTTGCCTTTCCTCATAAGCCCCATCCAAATCTCATGACCCAAAGAATTTAGTGGCCAACTTTAACTGGAAACAAGATGAGATTGTGTGACATGGGGTCCTGTAACTGAGACCAGTGTGGTATAAAGTCCAGGCTTAGCAAATTTGCTTATAAATCTGTGGTCCACTTTTTCTACTGGACTCCTCGGAAATCTACCTTAAGACTATTCTAAGAAAGATATACCTTAAATAAAATTAACCTAAATAGATGGACACATACTTGTAATCCCAGCACCATGACTAAGAGAAGAGGCTCAATACTTCAAGACCAGCTTGGACTCTTTGCAAAGACCCTGTGTTGGTGGGAGAGGAGAAGTTGTATAGACCTTAGCTGATGACCAAAAATATGAACTCATACTCAATTCTTAGCTTAAACTAAGTATATTATGAGACAATTCATATAATAATTTTTACAATATAATTCCTCAAAAGGCTCCTGCCCTAGTCAGTTGGATCATCCATCAATTTTTATTTTTACTAACAGAGTTTGGAATCCAAAAWGGTCAGATAAAAGCTGCTTCTGTACAAGCAATAGAATACAATTCACACACACAAACACACACACAGAGAAACACACAGATCGAGATAGAGAGTCCTTTCATTTAGAACAGCAGTGGGACTAAAGATGGTTGTGGTTAGTGAGATAAGCCACGCACAGGAAAACAAGGACTATGTAACTTTGCATATGCAGAATATTAGAGTTGATCAGATAAAAAGCTGAGAATAGAACCAGGGAGGTGAGTGGGGAAAAAGATGTAGGAAGGGTTGAGCATTGGAAACTCAGTTATAGTTATGTGGGGTAAGGAATCCCAGTGATCTGTTGCATAGTAGAACAGTTACAAATGACAGTGATGCACTTTATAGTCCAAGCATCCAAAAGGACAGAGTTTGAAAAGCTTTTGACATAAAGAAATGATCAAATCTGTAGAGACTGACATATTTATACATGTACTTCATTATTACACAATGTACAGGCACATCAAAACCATGTTATTATTATTAATGTGACATTTTTTGTATTTTTACATACCAGCAGGAAATAAATTTAATTTGAACAGCAGTTTCTGTGTTAATTTGCCACCAAAGGCAYTGGTTCTTGTTATRTATTGTGAAAGTCCACTTTGCAGGATTATTTAAGGCATTTTGATTCATTTTTATGACCCAAGATTCATATAAATACTTTTGTAACATGTTTTGCTGTTGCAACTGACAATGTAAGGATAYACATTTTATTACCACTACCATATAGTTAGTTAAAAGAAAGTTACATAAGAAGTGAGTCTCATATTCAAAAACCAGAGTCCATATGCATGACAGAATATCCCATGTGCAGATGGGGCAGCTCAGGCTGTACTATTTGTTTCTGGTAGCCAGGCGCCAGAAGAAGAGACACTGAGAGTATGTATGAGCTGACTTAGGAACTCGATGCATCTTTTATCCTTACACTCTCTTTGGCTTTGGAAACTTTGAAAGCTGCAAGACTTTAACATTTATCTGGATCGTCTTATCGTTGGGAGCATCATGTGTTTGCTTCAATATGCCTCAGAATCACTATTGCCAAAGATAACGATGCTGGGTGCCTCTCACATTGCTTCTTACCCAGAATTCCACAGCATTAGCAGAACGTTAGTTTGGACTCCCAACAGTCCTTTAAAGAAGCTCAGAATAACGTCTGGGACAATGTGACTCATGAAGACATATCAAGTAATCCAAAAATAGATTTTTTAAGGGCATGTTTCTCAAAACAGACACATTGTAACTTCTTATCTATCCTCCCAAGAAATAGGAATCCCACCCATCTATAACAAAAATATAGAAAACAATAAAACATCTACTCTGAGACTAACATATGCTCTGTAGATATATAAAGTACATGCATGTGAAAAGCACTGATGTTTTAGCCTCTGTCTTAGTTTGGTTTTCTATTGYTGTAATGAAACATCATGACCAAAAGCAATGGAAGTCAGCACAGGAATTACATTAGGGCAGGAACCTGGAGGCAGGAACTGATGTAGAAACCATGGAAGAATGCTGCTTCCTGGCTTTCTCTCCATGCCCAGTTCAGCCTGCTGTCTTATAAAATTCAGGACCACCAGCCTAGGGATGTCCCTACACACAATGTGCTGGGCCCTTCTATATCAATCACAAATCAAGAGAATGCCCTGCAGGTTCTRCAGCCCAATCTTAGAGAGACATTTTCTCAATTGAGGTTCTTATTGCTCAAATGACTCCTGTCTGTGTCAAGTTGACATAAGACTCACCAGCACAGGCTCCAAAAGAACTGATGGAATTTTCACTCTTTTAATATTTGTGTTCACCTTTCAAACTGAAAATCAAGTGACAGTCTGTTATACTTAAACTCATAGCAAAGGATGCAACCAAAGGAAACTGATTTCCTTAAATATTATTGGGTGGCTATGATATGCCATTTTTTTATTTTAGGATTTGATTTCATTTGAGATAAGGTCATTGGGGTTCAGGCCAGCATTGAGTGTGCCACAGCCACTCCAGCCCTGGGAATTACAGGCATATGTCAATGTAGCCAGCATGATTCTGAACTGTGTCATTGCTAGTGGTAACTGTGTGGATACCATCGCCTTTAGCCCTCATCTGTCATTTGAAGTGTGAACCTGCCATACAATGTATTTTGGGCCTATTTACTTGAAGCCTGTGATCTGTGTCAATGACTGAAAACATCTCACTCATTCTCCATTCTGTGTATATCAGCATAGGTTTCATAAATATAAACTCATGTAAAATCCTAGATACATTAAATAATCATCAGCATTTATTTTCCAATAATCTAAAGGCATTTATTTAGGAATCGTGGCAATCCCCTTAATTTTGGATGGTTTAGGTTTCTATAAAATTTTTGTATGAGGTATTTGTTTACTTGTGAAAATAATTTGAAGATTCTGGTAGTTCAAACAAGTTAATAATTATCAACTGTTCTCTGAATGTGTCTTAAATACCAACTCACTAATTTGATGAAATAAATAAAAATATTATTTTCATTTACATGAATGAATATGGATTCTATTTTATGAATTAGGATGCTTTTCCCTGTAGTGTAGATTTTTGTTTTATTTTTATCCTACTCACATAGCTTTGAAATAAATAGGTTGGAACATACTATAGTAATTGTGGATAGACAGAGGTCACCAGGAAACAATAAAACTGTCAACACAAACTAATGGCAGCTGAGCAGAAGGGACCAAATAGGACACGAGTGTTTTAGGAGGAAAGGTCAGAAAGTCCAAATCACAGGAAGTAAAGATGAGTTTGTCATCCAAACCAAACACACTTTACAAGTTAATTAGGTTTCTAGAACATGTTCCAGATGGTAGAAGAATATCTTGGGAAACATACACACAAGCAATTGTGGTCAGGGATGAGAAATAAAGGAAACATTGTGTTGAGAAGAGCCAGAAACCAACAGATTGGAAACAAGGAAGCAGAGGTGTGAGAAGGAAGTTATTCCAGGTAATGGTTAAGAGAGAGAAGATGACAGTGGTCTCGAGGCAAGGCACATAGCCTCAAGCTAAGGACTAAGGATGTGCCAGCCTCCACAGCTCCTTGTGGTCAAATGTGAGCAACACTAAATCCCAGTGCAGTGTGTGGCAGAGTGCTGTGGAATCTCTCTGGGCTATCGTGTCAGAAAAGATGTGATGTCTGTGCTGTGTAGTCTCCCAAATTTTTGGTATATTTTGTAATGGTTCATGAGATTATCAGTATATACATGTACATGTAACTCTTGCACACTGACTATCCTTCAGTGTCTGTGTAGAGTTTGCTTTCTGGAGTCACACAGATGCCAAAATGTGTAGGTGCTCTGATTCCTTACATAAAGCAATGTAGTGCTTCCATATAAGCTTAAACATTCTCCCATATGTTTTAAATTATCCTAAGTGACTTATAATTACTAACACAATGACATATGTTTCCATGTCCTTACATGGCTTGTGTCCCAGAATGCTGACTAGAGGTTATGAGGGACTAAAAGAAATGACAGACACTAACAAAATGACATACACATACTCGGAAAGGCTGGGATCCAGTGGTCTGGCTTCTCTGATGGAGAAGCTGTTCCACCCTGTAATGTCAGTGTGTTTACTATATACAGGCAGATTATTGCAAACAGTTGAACAAGAAGGTACTGTTTGTGATATATAGTGGGAACAAGAAGACAGGWTTAGCTAATCCTAGTTAAAGTAACCCCTGTGGGGAAATATTCTTAAGGCCATAAACATCTAGGAGGAGAAAGCTAGTATGGACATTTTCTACACATAGTACCAATATTAGCACTCAGGACAGAAAAAGACTGTTGTTCCTCTGAGCCTCACCAAAGGAAGGCTTGGCTTCTTTCATGGGGATGAAGCACTAATCCTTGACATAGCTGTGTCCATGGTCAGCAATGCACATTCAATCAGGATTTCACTTGCTCCCTACAAAATGCTATGTAGATTATCTTCTACTATATTATTTAGGAAATAAACACAAGAATCAGAGTCTGTGTGTGCTAAATATAGATGTGATGTTTTTCAAAYATTTTCAGCATGATTGATATGGAACATGGATGAGGATTGTATTGGTAAAAATGGTAATTATGAATACAACACATGCAGATACAGACATACACATGTACTTGCACATATGCAGATATACTGTGCCAAATATTTACCATAACAGCACTTATAAGCCATAAACTATAAAATGGTGCATTTGTATATCTCCTGACAAGAGGTTTGTCACTAGAGTGTAAGGCCAGGGCTGAGATTGGGTGAGGTGAGTGATATACAAGGGTCAAAACTTAAGGTGCTTTCAAAAGTTCAGTGACTCAGAGCAAGGCTGGACTGTACAAACTTGTAATCTCAGGGACTCAAAAGACTGAAGCAAGACAATCACAAGTTCAAAACCTGTCCAGGCTGCAGGATAAGTTCAGTATCAGCCTGGTTGACAAGATGATCAAGAAAGCAATATCTTCATGCAGTATGTCTAGAACTCCAAAATTAGTGTATCCAGAATTAACAAAATCTCAAAATGCCCATGCCAAACAAAACATCTCAGTTTCGAATGAAGGTAGGTTGCAGGCTAGATCTCAGTTCACCTTGCTTCTTCCCCCAAGTCTGGTTCTAAGAAATTATTATCGATGTTTATTGTTGTTCCTTCATACGTTTTCTACCTGAGAAATACTTTTACCATTGTGTGTGGAATGCRTGTGCTGTGCAGTCCCAAGTTTTTCTGTGTTTCCCTTGCTATGAAGCATCAGCATTTGCACAAAGAGCCCTGGGCGTGTGAGTATCTGAGGTGCCAGAATCCACTCCCAATTACAGCCTTTTTCTCCAGAAGTAGTGAGGTCCTGCTGGCTTAGTATTTGTCCAAGTCCATATCCTCCAATCAGGCTGTAAATTCCAGGCATACAACCACATTGTCTTTACTCTCAGTATATGGCCAGCATCTTTTCCAGTTCTTAATACATAGTGTGTACCCAGTCAACAGTTGTCAAATAAAAAAGATAGTCTTCTCAGATTCTACATTCCGCCTTGTCTCAAATTGTGTGCAGTTTGTAAAAAATCCTGAGGATCCTGACATTGAAGAACCACTTCCTATTGAACTCTGGATCTCAAGACAGTGAGATTTTACTCTGGACAAATCAGAGATAAAGTGACTCTCAGAAGTAAATACAACACTAAGGGAAGTGATTAAATAAACTAGCTGAGTTACCTACACAGAAATTTAAAGAATGTAGGTTCAGAAAAATCCAAAAGGCTCAACAACAACAATAACAACAACAACAACAAAAAAAAACAGCAAATGCACTTTGCGTGCATTTGTCCAGAGTCTGAATCACTGAAGATTATTATAAATGATAGCACTCATTCCAGAACTGACTCAGTGAAACATTTCCCATAATATGGTGACTAATTATGCAAAACTCACCTTTGAGCCTGGGTCCTTCATCCATTTGAACAATGTTTCAGCATCTCCAATGAGATTTCTCTCAGAATTTTGTTATTGCAATCTGACCCAGACTGTGATTGATATGTATTTTGAATCCAGGGCAGCACAGGTTTATCTCCCCAGAACCTGCCAAAGCCAGAGAGAAATCACATCAGGTACCCTGGTGGTAAATCTCTTTACAAATAGCTTTTATCTCTGCTCGTTGGCAGTTTCACCTACACATGGAGGGGAAAGCCCATGACCTCTTTCTATATGTGACCTCTGTCTGCATGTGACCTGTAGAGTCTCTGTTATACTAGTTGGTGCATTTTTCCTTCCTCTTTGYTTTCTATTCAGACCCACAAGTCTTCATAAGTGTGGAAATGCAGCAATTCCTGTATTGCCAGGAATCCTTATAMCATTTGACYAGTGGTTTCCACAAAGGATTTAAGGATTTGAGGAAAACCAGATTTATTTCRTACTCTTATCCCTGCTGCCTTACACACACATGCACCACAGAAGTATTATTATTCYGTATAGTATTTAAGTTGGAAAAAATAGTGTCTACCATTAAGGATACATTCATTTTACATAGGRAGAGACAAAGTTTTAAGCCTTCTACTACACAAGGTTCTTAGCATCGTGATAGACATGCAAGTTGAAGTGTCTTGACAGCAAAACCAAGGGGAGGGATATATTGGCTTATTTGAAATGTCAGTGTTCCCAGGAAGTGCTGGCTCCAGACRAGACTCACACAGCATCCTCAGTACTAGGTTCCTCTCCATCTGTGTCCTTACCATCTTCATTTTCAGCTTGATCGTCAACTGGGGCTTCAGCCAGCTGTGACATTCACCCTCACCCTCAAGCATTATCAGCTTCTGGGAGAGTCTGATTTCTCAGTGGTTTCTAATTAAGTCCAGAAATGTAATCTCACTGTCCTGTGCTCATTTATGAGCCAATCATGGTGAGAAGACGACAGGGGTCTTGCTTAAGGGCACATCTGAGTAATTCACCATGTCTAGAGCTAGGGCATTAGTGATACAGCTACTGAAAAGACTGTGGGGGTGGGGGGATGTGCTTTCTCAGAGAAACACTAGGAGAAAACATGGTATTGAGTGGTTTAAATATAAACACACAAAATCTAGAGCTTATTACAGATGGAAAGATTCAGTACCATGTCCAAGGTCAATAGAATTCAAGAGCAAAAGCAACAAGAGGAAAATCAATGTTTGTTTACTTCCACTCTGAATGAACATATTTTCCTGGGGATCTTATGCCAAAATATCACAGTGCACCCTGAACAACAGCTTTAGGGACAAAAGTCCAACATCRGTTATTCATAGGACTGGTTTCTTCTGGGTCCTCTTTCCTTGCCATGTGGAAAATTGTCTTCTTCTATGTCCTCCTGCAACCTTTCCTCTGTGTTTATCTATCTTAAGATTGATGCTCACAAGGACATCAGTCATACCAGATAGGTCTCACCCATATCACCAGGTTAAGTGCATCTCTAAAAGGACCTGTCTTCAAACATAGTCACATTCTGAAGTCCTGGATAGATACAGCATCAATATATGAGAATTAAAGGAACACAATTCACTCTAAAAAAAAAAACATAGGTTTTATTATGCAAATGGATTGAGGGAAACAAGGGGGAAAGCCGGGATTACCAATGTGAAGAAAGAGCAATGAAAGAGCAAAATGGAAACCTACTCTAAGGTAACCCAATTAAAGTATATTTAGAAGGACAGTAGAGCATGCTCATGAGACCCCACTTCTAGCTGACTTACTATTAGCAGTTGATGGCTGCCGAGGGAAGAAGAGTCATTTTTCTTTGGGGTCATAATCACTAGTAGGTTACTCATACTCTGGTGGATAGCTCCATGCCTACATGCATCACTCACTGAAATCAGTAGGATGTTTAAGAAAGAAGAGAACATAGAGCTGGGAGAGAGCTACATTGTGGAGAGAGTGTGGGGAGTTGGAGGTAAGAACCTAAGAGGTGGATATGAATAGACGTTTGTATACATTTATTATATCCTCAAAGAATGAATAAAATCATTTTAGAAGCTTGTGTTTATATTATGTAAGTGGCCAAGTGCAAAGACACAAAACAAGAATATGCACATGTCTGAGTGTGACTACATACCTCCCTGCAACACACACACACGGCAACATTGTGTAAGTGTTTCTTGCAACAAACTCATTTTTCCAAGAAATCTACTTTTCAAGGTAGAAAGTTCTCATATACAACTTTTATCAAATAAGATAAACCTTTTAAACCATTCATATAAATGTCAGTTTCAACATTATCTTTTTCACACTCTTTATGCACAGGGCAATAAGGAACGGAAAGTACAGAGATTAATTTAGGTAACAATTACCATAATTCACAATTGCATTAGCACCTATTAAGGTTCATTGTTCGGTGGAAATTTTAATGATACATTCCTGAGTTAATAAAAGCAGAAGATGATTGGAAATAAAATTGTTTCTATGTGTGCTGACACGACTACTGAGGGTAATTATACATTTTGGAGGCGACCTGTTTGGAGTTTACTCTGTAATTTTATGTAAATGTTAAATAACTTGTAACTTCATGTGTTCTTCCTCCCTGGTTAAATGCTAATTTGTGTTATTTCAACAAGGGGTGTGCTGCAAGGCTATCAAGGGACTTTCTCTGCCAATAAAGCCAATCTCTGAAAGGAAGCTCTGCACACTTCAGAATACAGTAAGGGATGTCCTTACTGTTCCTTCATCTTCCAGCTTATAAGTGGGTGGGCAAACTTGCAGTTATAAAAAAAAATGTTTATCCCCTTAAAGTTTGTAAGAAGAATTCAAAAGGGGAGAAATCATTCTCCTAAATATGATTGTGCCCATTCATCCAGTGGTTTAAGTCAAGGTCTACCCAAATGGAAACCAGCAGACAGAATTCTTGAACTGTTCCTTTGTACAATCACATCAATATGTGGATACAAATGGTTCTCTGTGTCTAGAACAAAACAGAGCCAGCAAGAAGCACTTATTCTTTAGCCCCTGTGGAGTATAGGCAATCTTCATTCTTCCCAAACYCTTATTTAGTAAATGAGCATCCATTCAGCTAAAGTACGMAGGGTCTACATTGTCTTTGAAAGATGGTGGCCTTTTATGTCCCCTGCACATTCTCYAGAACAAAGACCCATGAAGAAGACAGCATAGCCATATACCCAAGTAAGAGAGCTGAAAGTAAACMGGAGTTTCTCTTACAGTTTAATTACTCTGTTTTAAAGCAGGCTAAGCAAAATAATCCATTTTATTGTAAGGGATTTTGGAGATAAGAYTGAAAACCAGTCAAATTGTTTGATTCACCCTCTGATAGGTCAGTGAGTAGTTATAGGTTACAAGCTTTCAATGGARTCATTAAGATCATGTAGAGATAGCTAACACCTGGATGTGCATTCTGGATCAGTTTTATAGTCAGATTGTGGCAGACACAGGTCCARAAGCTAAGCTGTTCAAACCCCAGACCTAGATCTTCTATCTTCTAAAGACAGCACAACTCAAAGACAAAAAGAAGAATATTCTTCCTGCTTTCACTTCTGAACAGTACATTGGAGTAAAAAGAATTCTGCTCTTCCGTTTATGTCTAGTCAAAGTGAATTCCAAGTCTTTGGGTCACATATAGAACAGMAATGGTAAATAATTGATTTTTCTAAAATTGACTTGTCTAAATCATACCACTTCCTTCAGAAGAGACTGGGGAAAACCAATGGCCTTTTCTATGAAACCACAGTGGGAGAACAGTTGTCCTGAAATGGTGATTCATTTCTCATGTGCAGAAGCCCTGTGGTACAATATGATCTCTCAGTTGGTAGAGAGGAGTGAGTAGTCTGGAGAATGATAATGTGTTTGAATTTAAAAAAAATCATTATCTAAGCATTGTGGATACCTCATTGATAACTTTCCCAACTATAAACATAAAAGTAACAATGTTGTTCAGAATTGTGATAATCTAGATATTTCTTTATTCRTGTGTGAAATCTGTAGACACAAATCTCTGGAAAACAATAAGCTATTCTTCACAATTACATTCTCATCTCATTTAATTCTAGCTGAAGTTGCTGCCAGTTTTAAAAGTGCTAATCAGAGAGTGTGACCTAGTACTATGAGAGTTTGCCAAGTCAAGTCTAAGTTTGTGAAAAAGCCCCAAATAAAATGCTACCTTGAACACAACCATGAAAATCACTATCAACAACCATTAACTGATTTCTTCCCATAGAAAAATGCTTTATTTTAAAGGGAATTTGGAACCTAGTCAGAGACCAAGCCGTAATAAGGTGTATATTTGTCCAGATTGCAAAGGCTGTCACCTAGCTGACTGAATTCTCTACTTGATTTTACTTTGCTTGGTGAGACCCTGTTCTTCCGGCATCTCTTTGCCTTCTCTGCTCTTCATTCCAAATGTGCTTATGCCTCCTGTTCTATAATGAAAAACATGTTTCATAGAGAGTTTCCTCTCTCTCAAGTTTTGCCAACTTTATCCCAGTTTCACAAACACATACACAGAGATGTCACATGTAGTGATAACATGGCCTCGAGTAAGATAAAACATAAGCCAATCGTGGATAAATTTTAAAACAAGGCACTATTTTGGTGATTCAGATAGCAGATGTCAACTCAGAATACATAGTGACACATATCAGGAGGCAACTGCTGCTGCCGAGAATTTAGGAACTACAAATAACTATTGAACCATTTCCCAAACAACTCACCATACTAGAAGGGGGATCAAAAATAGAAGTAGTCAGTACTTCTATTTGAAGTCAATTTGTCTCCAAAGTTAAGGGTGCTGATTTTACCAATTGCTGGTCTCAAGAGCTCTTCTGAAAAACACAAGGCAAGACTTTTGACTTCAACAACTAACAGTACATTCCATTCAATATCTGTCCTTCTTATCAAATTTTATTTTATAATAAATTGCATGAATTATTTAAACTTTAATAAATAAAGTTTATTCATCCTTCTTTCCATGAGAATGAAGATACATGAAAGCAAGGACTATGTTTGCTTTTGTTATAGCTGTATCTCTAGGCCCAAAGGAATCTGTGGTCCTACATCATACAGTAGATGATTGGTCATTTTTGGAAAGAACAACTAAAGTGTGTATGAWATGTGGTGGCAAGACTTATTTAGATCATTCTCCCAAAGGTATGTGGATCTACTGCCTGTAGATGAAAAGGCTTTGCGTGACTGTGGGAGATATGAAACTCTACATTGTGAAGGAAAATGTTGGCTGGAGAGTGAAGCACCACAGGCTCCTGAGACTCCTCAGAGTCCTGACCTGCTGCATACCGCATTAGATCTAAGATGGCTCCTGACACACCAGTGAGACAGCAAAAAGGAACTGAGGGTAGGGTAGTGAGCACTTACTTCATGGAAGTCCTCACAGGTGAGGATACAAAYCCCAACTCCTTCTGAGTTACCTCATTAGGCAGGGTTTTCATTGGATCATGGTAACCATGTGGCAAGATCCAATTGGCCAAGAATTTAAGGGCATGGGATTTGCTCAGACAYTGTATATAAGTTTATGGGCTGGGCAATAAACTCAGATCTGCAACCTTATACTGGTCTCCAGAGTCAGATTTCCTGGGATTTATCACATGACTCCATTTYGTGATGCCTCTTATCTTCATCCTATTCCCACGGGTAACCAAAGAATTGACACCAGGGAACCTTTTGGTGGAAGAAAAGTCTATAATAGGATTGGTTACTTCCTTCCAATTAAGCTAGAGCACTTTATTAAATTAAATAATGAGCTCAGGACTTTGAATCCTAGATGAAAATCTGGATAAGAGTTTGGAATACTTCTATGGATATTCTAAAAATATCATCTTTACTCCTATGTAAACATATGCCAAGATATCCACAAGCAAATTCAAAATCTAGTCTTTCTAGTGACTGAATCCAAAGAGAATAGAATTCACAAATCTTCAGTGTTTCTGAAAAGA
>BDUI01008395.1:31165-44210 GCA_002335545.1 Apodemus speciosus
AAACAAACAATAAAAAGAATAAATGGAAACAAAGATTGGCTCTTTATAAAGATAAGCAAAATGTACTAATTCTTAGTCAAATTAACAAAAAGAAAAGATCCAAATTAATAAAATTAAAGAACAAGGAGACATCACAGCAGATATCGCAGAAATCCAGAAAATCACAAGAGCTTATTYTTTAAATTAATTTACTTACTTTATATCCCAACTGCAGTTTCCCCTACCTCCTCTTCTCCCAGTCTTCTCCCTCCYACCCACACGTAACTCCTCCCTTTCTCTTCAGAACAGGGGMGGCCTCCCATGGATATCAATCAGCCTTGGCATATCAAGATGCAGTGAGACTATTGAGGCTAGAAGAGGCAGTGCACTCRTGGAAAAGGGTCCCAAAGCCAGGAAACAGAGTCAGAGAYAGTCCCTGCTTCCACTATTGGGAATTTCACAGGAAGATGAAGCTACACAACTGTCTCGTATGTGCAGAGGGCCTAGGTCAGTCACATGCACGCACCCTGGTTGGCAGTTCAGTTTYTGTATCCCACTGTGGTCCCAGATTAGTTGTTCCTCTGGGCTTTCTTGTGGTATCCTTGACCCCTCTGGTTCCTACAATTTTTCCTCCTTATCTTCTGCAGAATTCTTCAAGTTCCACATAATGATTGACTGTAGCCTCTCTGACAATGCTTATACTAGGCTCTTGTCTGGAAGTATAGCAGAATATCTTTAACAGTATTGGGGTGGGCTTCCTTTCATGGAAGAAGTCTCAAGCTGGACTAGTCATTGGTTGGCTACTCCCTGAATTTCTGCTCTATCTTTACCCCTGCCCATCTTGTAGGCGGAGCAAATTGGAGGTTGTAAGTTTTTTGACTGGGCTAGCAAAGCGTCCCAATCTCTCCACGGAAAGTGGTRAATGGTTATGGGAGATGGCTGCTTCAGGCTCCATGCCTCCCACTGCTATGACTCTTGGCTAGGCTCAGCCTCATAGTAACTTGGGCATTTCCATTGTTCTGCATTTCTAGTTCATCGAAAAGATGTGCCCCCACCATTCCAGTTGTCTCTCCCAGTACTCTTTCCGCCTGTCTTCCCCCACCTTATCCATCCCTCACTCCTGTTCCCATTCCTGTTCCCATCCCCTTTCAGTCCCCTCCCCGCAACCACCCACAATATCACAACGACTATTTTGTTGCATAATGATATATATTTTCAGCCTGTATGTCACTAAGCTGGAAAACCGAGAAACAGACCAATTTTAGATGCATATGATCTATCAAAGTTAAGGCAAGACAAAAATCAATAACTTAAACAGACTTATAGCAAGCAAGGAGATGGAAACAGTAACAAATAACATCTACTAATTAAAAAAAGACAGTCAAGAMCCAGACGAATTCACAACAGAATTATACAAGACATTTAAAAAACTGTCTCTCAAATAGAACCACTCTGTAGAATTCTCATAAGATGAGAAAGAAATGCCATATAACCGAGCTATGTCATTCCTGGGCACATGCCTTGTGAACTTTACATCCCAGCACAGAGACACTTGCACAACCAGATTTGTTGCTACTATGTTCACAGTAGCTTATAAATGGAATCAACCTAGATATCCAGCAACACATGGATGGRCAAGAAAGAAATGTGGTACACATGCATACATAATGAGATATTAAGCAGCTCTAAAGAAAATTAAAATTGCCAGGTAAATGGATGATAAAACTGGAATTTATATATGTGTGTGTGTGTGTGTGTGTGTGTGTGTGTGTGTGTGTGTGTGTGTGTATAACTGAGATAGTTCAGGTCCAGAAAGACAAACGACCTAAGATCTTTCTTATATGAAAATCCTTGCTTCATATCTTTTGTATGCTTAACCTGGTGGGAAGGTTTTTTTTTTTTCTGGTCTATTAATGCTCACTTAAAATTTTTATTTTAAAAGTGTATTAGTTACTTATCAGAGATATTATAATATTATATGTTAAAATTACTTAACTTTAAGTGCACTTGAAGTTATTTTTCTGAAAACGTTCACCTTAGTAGTTTGTTTTAGTGTGTTCTGGTTAGGAGTTCCCCATGTTCTGCTAACAGAGATCTGTGGTTTTGCCTTTATTTCTGCCGAGGGATGCTCTAGCTTGCACTGCTTTCTCTTATCAAGGCAACTACAAGTGAGATTCACTTCCCTCCCATTAACCCAGGGCTTACATCGTCTCATTGGCCATTACTAGTACATTCGTTTTAGAAATTCACCTTTTATTTGAATGGCCTTCATTGCTCTAGTCTCATCAGCACGTTTGGCTTTGGTTTATTTATAGGTGCTTAGAGATTTCTGTGATTTCCTGGAAGCCCAGCAGTGAATCCCAAAGTATATTTAATGCAAACTCCAGCTGACTTCCAGAAGAAAAGCCCTGGAGCAGACTTGCTTCACTCTGCCTGTACCTGAAGGCTGAAACCTGCTGCTTCCACCCGTGAATCCCATCATTAGTTCTCTCATTGGAGCACCTCGTTTAGGCCTTCAGACGCCCTAAAGACCATGGTGTCTTTTCTTCTCTCTCAATTTCTAGTCTCAGAGCACATACTGAAAGAGTCCAATCTGCTTCACCCAGAATCACCAAAAAGACATAGATTCCTGGCTGAATGACTTTGGCTTCCACAGCCACGACTCTTTAATTTCAACATACAAAGCTGTCTTTTTATCAGTATTTAGGCAGCCTAGCAGGAAATAATGCCCAGGGTAATGAATCACAGCCTGACTCTACCCAGTCATTGTTCTGCAAGCCTCTTTGATGCTGAGCCAGCCCTCGCAGACCAGGCTCCTCCAGACCTCTCCCAGGCCTGCTGACACTGCACTCAGAGATCTGACTCTACAATGACATTTCCAGGCATCTCCTTTGTCTAAAGCTTGTCTTCATGTCCACACTCTCTTCTCTGAGTGTCTTGACTGTGGGAATAAAAGAAATCAGTGAGCTTGGCCTTTTAGTGGACAGGAAATGTTGGAGGGAAATGTGAGTGAGATGCAGGACATACACTCACTAAATCTCATATTGAAGCCCATTACCTTATAGCTGGCTTGAGAAACCAACTGATCAATTTTTAAGCTGATTAATGGTACCACTTGTCTGATCCTATTGAGCATCTTAGGGTGAGGGCAAGTCCAAGGACCCATGGCTAAATTCTCTTCCAAATGCTTTTACTYCAAAAAGCATCCCTGAGACTGAGCAATATAGGCTGGTTCATTTGAGTATTTTCAAGCTTAATTGATTAATGAGGAATATATCAACATAAGTGCACTAATGAGATGGTACAGGTGTAAATTAATTCACCGGTAACAGATCTGCCCTGTTAGCTGTTCTAGTAAAGCAGGGCCTTTAATAYCCCAACTCAGAAATGGTCTGTGGATCAGTCTTCTAATGTGAGCAATCAACCCTTRCAATCACACTAGCTATTGCTACCATGTATTTTTATAAAGGGAAAAGTAGCATACTGAACAGAAAGCAGTCTAAATTCCAAAGCAATATGCCATAATGTTGGCCTAAAAATTAAATTAATGTAAATAACAGTGTGTTGGGTGTTTTATGTCTTCTCTTGTTCTTTGGGCATTAAAGCTCCAATGCTGAACAATTAAAATTGTAATATGAATTTTTTTGACATTTTTGTTTTCCTAACCAGTTAGTAGGTAAGTAGAAAACAGCACATTTGTAAGTCCACTCTCAAAGGAGCCCTTGATGCCTGCAATTGCAACAGGGCTCCTGTAAACTGTCGACTGCACAGTGGCTAAGATTCCCATCGCAAAAACTGGCAAAAAATTTCAAAGTATGAAAATATAATTCATTCAATTTCATTTTTTAAGTCTTCCTAGGGCTTTTTTTACATAAACAAACTCGGCAGACAAAGCTGTCCTCAGAGAGACCACATTCATTGCCTTAACGCTGCTCAGCTTCCTCATCAGGGCTCTTCAGAACCCCTTGTCGTCTCAGCAACAGGTCTCTTCCATGTTTTCAAAAGAATGCTCCTCCTGTGTGCATGGACAGTTTGCCCTCTGCAAAAATCTAAGGACTCCTCCAAACTGAACTTGGAGACTAAGTTAGGGAATAAATGATCAAGAATTATGCCAGGCACACAAGAAACATTAAAGTGCCTCTTCCTCCTATGGAAAAACATATCAGTGTGCATTTGCCCATGCAAATGTACTCCGAAGTTAGCATCTTCCATAACATCAAACGATGAATTATTTAATTACCTTTCCTAAAATGTAATGCTCTCAAGTATAGACACCAATTATACAAGCAAGCAGTCAATCCCAAAGGCACCATTATTCCTTGTTCGCTACAGAAACTCTGACAGTGGGATAGCCCATAGCACCAGGCCCATGTATACCTAAGTAGCTTCCAGGAAATTGCTAGTCTGATGTACTCAACTCCTTTGAGAACT
The DNA here is from genome assembly GCA_002335545.1 of Apodemus speciosus. Classification (NCBI taxonomy): domain Eukaryota; kingdom Metazoa; phylum Chordata; class Mammalia; order Rodentia; family Muridae; genus Apodemus; species Apodemus speciosus. Next base: position 35,576 of record BDUI01008395.1, read on the forward strand.
ATTGCATTAGCAATGCCACGTGTCTTCATTGCAACCTTCTCAAGGCAGTTGCTCATCTAGCATGCGCTGTGGTCCTGCAGAAGAGCTTCAGAAATACAGTGTTTCAGGGCTTTATTTTACTTTAGCACCAATATACTTTAAAAGTCTTGGAGAGCTTCCCTTTGGGGAAGGTGAACTGAAATTATTGTGCAAGGTCATTAACAACTAGAATAGAACATCCGTTTATGTATTTATCCCATTGGCTGCTACAACGTGAGTTCTCCACATGTCTTTAAAAATCACAAAAAGCAGGTAGTTGAAATTTCATAAGATCCTCACAAAGGAATTGAAAATACTTAAAGCCCATTGGTCAAGGGTATCATCCCCAGGGACGACATCTTGCGAGTGAAGAAACTTTTCCATTTAGCTATGCACTTTCCTTTTCATAGATACATTATGTTTGTTTCTCTTTATTATAAAACAGAAAAGTGTAAAATGAAAGTTAAAATCCTCCCTCCACCCAATGTCTCCTGAACCCCACTTGCTAGATGCTGAGCCAAAGGCTAACATCCTCATGACTCATTCCACTGCTCCTGTCCATGAATAATACACTTTGTGTGAATGGACCACAACATGCATATTATTAACTTGTCACTATAGATTAGACACACAGATTTACCTTATCTTTCTTCCAGCTGCACAATATTCCTTTGTATAAATGTTGTATAAGGTATTTAATCAGTCCCTGTTTGATGGATTATGCCAGCTGCATGACGGCTTAAAGAAGCATTTGTGTATAAGTGGTTTATAATCCAAATAGAAAAGAATAGGTGTAGCCTAAAGGCATATAAATTCAAATGAAAACAAAGTAAACAAATAAAACTTGTTCTGAGCAAAATAGAAACATTTYGATATTCCCGTTAGGAGGAAAAGCTTGCATCTGCACCCACCAAAGTCCAACTTTGGGGACAGCAACATGGGGATCCTGAGTCAACACTGGGAAGTTGYGTACATCTTAAGACATCTTTTGTGGTCTCCAATGGCTGAAGGGCTCAGTAGATGAGGCGTTGGGAAGACAGGCAGGGAGCAGCACAGAGTACACAAGAGAGCAGTGTGTGGTAAGCAGTGAGTATTTAAGATCAGACTGAATCCAACTGAATAATCACAGCCTCTCATTTAAACTGGATGAACTCAGTTTCTTTGTCTGTAGAATAAGGATATTCTCATGTTATTGCTGAGAAATCTAGTAACTGTAATGAATTAAATACTCGTAGGCAGAGACATTTGTAGATGTCCCTGGCAGGATGGTCTCTGGCTTAACTCTGAAGACAATCTCTCATCCTACAGAGAAACAGTGTCAAAGAAGTCAAATACTTTTCCTGTGGTCACACATKTAGTAAGAGAGGTTCTGGGGTTAGAATTAAAGCTATCTTTAGTTGAGAAGTGTTTCTTGTGGTCTAGTAGCTAAGRATTTCTCACTCTCTCTAAATATTGAGAAAGACAGTGAGTTAATTCACAGACTCTAAAGCTCATTGCYTTAAACACACAGCTCAGAGCTTTCTGGAAGTTTCCAAAGACTGCTATCCCTACTGTTACCTGACTTTAAACATCCCCACTCCTACAAAAATATAGTCACTCAATTCACCCTTCTTTCTAGCATAAGCTCTGTTTCTGTGAATTTCCTCACTTGGAACGATTCTTATGATGAATCCTTTGAGTCTGTGGCCTTTGTGTTCGGTTCCTTACAGGCAATGTATCTCTATCATTTTCCCATGTTGTAGATGGTCAAATTCCCCATTCCTCTAAGTGGCTAAATAATATTCCATTGTAAAGTTATCCCCCATCTTAGTTATCTAATCATTTGCTGATAGACACCTGAATCAGTTTCATCTTTTGGTGATTATAATCAGTTATGAATTTGCATGATCAAGCTTTAAATAGACTGACATTTTATGGTTCCTGAGTATATTGTCTAGAGTGACATTTCTGGGTTATATAGTGCTGTAGTTTGGATCTCAAAGGCCCTTCAAAGGTCTCAGCATTATAGATTTGAAGCCTAACCTGTGATGCTACAGGAGAAACTGTGGGATTTTGAAGAGCAGGGAGAGGCCGTGGATCATTGGGGGCATGTCCTCAAATAGAACTGGGGGACCCAATCCTTTCATTCTTTCTCCCCACACATCCCCTTGCCACTGGCTGAAAAGCAATGGGTCAAACCAAACCTGGCCTGAAACATCCAAAGCTCTGGTCAAAGCAAACTTTCCTCTTTTTATATTACCTTTGAAAAGTCATTCAGACATAASGACACATCACAATAGGTCTGTTCAATGTCTATGGGGAATATCATTTCCCAACACTGCTTTCCACAATGGTGGCAGTAATTTTACGTCTTTATGTGCCATCTGAGAGAGCACCGGTTGCTCCAAGCCCTCACTGCCACTCAGTTTCCTATTTACTTTTCAGCTAGTATCACAGAAAATCCCAGTAAGTGTGAAATGGTACCTTGCTGTAGCTTTGATCAGGACTAATGATGTTCAGTATCTTTCATGAGCTCAYATGTATTGCCTTAGAGAAACACGAATCTACATCCTTCAGCATTTTACAATTGGGTTTTGCCTTTGCACTATGTGTTAAGACTCATATAGCTGTCTTATTAGCCCCCTATCAGATATATGATTTATAAGTGTTTTCTCCCTGCCTCTATGTTCTTTTTCTTCCTTGTGCTGAGGTCATTTGATGCCTAAAGGCTTTCATTTTGTCATGTGCTATTTGATCTCTTTTTCTCCAGTTTCTTTTACTTTTTGAGTCATCTGCTTTTAAAGTTCTTCTCCTCACAGTACCCAGTTCTTAGGAACAAGATTAGATATGCAAAGTCCTTGCCACTGTATCTGACACAGCATAGGATTTTAATATATTTCAGTTCCTTCTTTCTGTATTCAGGAAGCCAGAAAGAGAAGGAGTTTGGATGAGACAAATGCCTGGACTCCGCATATTCAGAGNATCAGATATATGATTTATAAGTGTTTTCTCCCTGCCTCTATGTTCTTTTTCTTCCTTGTGCTGAGGTCATTTGATGCCTAAAGGCTTTCATTTTGTCATGTGCTATTTGATCTCTTTTTCTCCAGTTTCTTTTACTTTTTGAGTCATCTGCTTTTAAAGTTCTCCTCACAGTACCCAGTTCTTAGGAACAAGATTAGATATGCAAAGTCCTTGCCACTGTATCTGACACAGCATAGGATTTTAATATATTTCAGTTCCTTCTTTCTGTATTCAGGAAGCCAGAAAGAGAAGGAGTTTGGATGAGACAAATGYCTGGACTCCGCATATTCAGAGAAAACCCAAAAGCTAACACAAGTGAGGGGAAAGGGGTGTGGGGCTGTAGGGTGTGAATGTGAGCTAACCAAACACCCAGCAGGATGGMGCTCAACCGGCAAAGTCAGTGTGTAGGACGGCTGGGAATATTTGGATGGAGATATGTAAAAGCCAATAGTAGCAGTTGTTGGCTAGCATGAAGGAAATTGGAGATGTATTTATGAATTTGAAATTGAAAATGAATTCTACAGTTAAAACTTAGGTGATGAGGTATTTTTAAAGTCCAAGTAAAGTTGTATCATCTCACCTTCAAAGTTACTGCTRCCTCCCCCTTACACTAAAACCAAAACCGACAGCAACACCTCAGGTCTACACACCAGATACACCCATGGAAAACTGGAAACTGAGTRGGCAACAGTGGAAAGCCATGTGGTACCTGTGGGTGCAGGTGCATGGGAAAGTAAATTGGGTGGCTTCTGACACCTAAACCTGAGACACACTCTATATTGAGTTGTGATAGGTGCAGAGATTCTGATATGCTGGCATTTGCAGAGTGACCCTGTGCTTGGGTGTATTTCTGTCAATGTGCCAGAGTTCCGTAGCTACCTACTACTCCTTTCTAGAAATATGTATCAATATTTTTTCTGGGTACACACTCAAATTGGATTCTCTCATCTGCAACCAAGTACCTTGACCCACGTGGATGAGGATGTAATAATCTTCTGCTTACATTTCTATTCCTTCCATAAGAACTAAAAAGAGTGCTTCCTAGTTGTATGCTTCTGTTCCAGATGTTAGAAACTGTTACTAGAACTGAGGGTGTTAATTAAACCCAACTGATAAATCAGGGATGCAGCTAAACAACCTACCAGGTAGAAGACATCCTTCTCAACAGAGGGAAGGCTGACTGAGGTGCTGAGGATAAGAATCTGTAGAGGAATACCAGGACATGGAAGCGGGAGAGGGTTGATGGGGGACAGGAGGAAGGGAGATGGCTTATGGGATTTGGGGGGGGGGACCAGGAAAGGGGACTTTTGAAATGTAAATAAAGAATATATCTAATAAAAAGGAATCCTACTTTGGGGAGTTGTAGAGCAAAATATTGCCTCGTGCATCATCATGCGTCCAGAATAAGATCCTGGTACTGTGTGGGTGTTGCTAAGTCACTGTGAGAGGATTGGTGTGCGTCAGAGGCCATGAGTGCTCCTGGAAAATCACAGCCGAGGAGCTGCTGAGAAGAACATGTGCTGTATTTCACTGAACTTCACCATTCTGGGTTTTTTTTTCCTTCCCCTAGTCCTCCTGGTCAGAGACTGGGTCTTGTCCCCACAGCCCTCTTCCTGTCTGCTCTTTTCTTCTTCTAGTGTCTTTGTGCACCTTCAAGCTTACATTCTTCATAAGTAATCTCCTTCAGTTGTCTAATTCACTTCTTAGAAAACCTAAAGTGTATTTTCAGATTTCCTTCTAGAACTACAGCACTGCTTCTGCACGTGGCTTTTACAATCCACTTTCCCATGTGGCTCAGTGGAACACACTTCACATGATCAGCACAGGTCACTCACCAACGGAGGAGCCTGTGCTGTCACTCTCTCCCTATGAAATCTTCTACATAGATGCTAAATATATCTGCTCTTCAACTGTACCCTTGGGATTTGTTCAGCCTCTCAGCCAGTCTTCCTGTCTCCAGTTCTGCCTCTTCCACTCTTGTGTGGTATCATGACCAGCTTGACCTTTCTACAAGTTATATCCTGTCATGGAACTGGCTGCCTTAAAAATCCCAAGACACCGATTTGGATAAAATCCAGACCTTCAAAATGCATGGAAATGTAGGATTTTGTCTTTGCCTAATATCCTACCTGCCTTCATTTTTTTTTTGTTTTTCATTTTAAAAATATTCAAACTTTTTAATTTTTAGAATTTTATACATGAGTACTATATATTTACATCATTTCTCTCCCTCTCTCTTTCTCCTTGACATATTCCTATGTCCCTCATTCTCTCTCAAAGTCATGCTCTCTTTAATTACTGTTACATACTGTAACACACAGCCATATGTACATATACATAAATACTATCTGCTGATTCCATTTAGTATTGTTCATATTGCATATGTATAAATATTTAGGGCTAATCTCTTGAGGTTGGATAATCTCTCAGGGCTTGTTCTTAGAGAAGACTAATTCTCCCTCTCTCAACACTCATTAAAACTCTTCATCTAGAGGTAGGCCCTGTAATATTTCCCCTATCTACACCGGCATGTCAGCTAGTATTGTCACTGCTAAGGCCTTGTTTAGGCAGCCATGTTGTTGAGGTTTCACAGGGTCAGCTTTCCTGTGATATATAGAGGACATAATCTTCCAGATGCCCTGGTCCTTGGACTCTTACAATCTTTCTGCTCCCTATTCCTCAGTGTTCCCTGATCCTTACTGTAGAGGTTGTATTGCATATATATCCACTGAGAATGGGTACAGCACAGTAGTTGTTCTCTGCACTTTGATCATTTGTAGCATTCTACAAGTCTCTACTGTAAAAAAAAAAAAAAAAAAGCTACTCTGATGAGGGGTGAGAGTTAAACTTATTGGTAGGTATAGGCTAGATTACCATACCAGGCATGAATTTCCTTCTATCAAGAAAAGTAAGCTGGGCAGTGGTGGCACATGCCTTTAATCCCAGCACTTGGGAGGCAGAGGTAGGTGGATTTCTGAGTTCTAGGCCATCTCTAGAGTGAGTTCCAGGACAGCTAGGGCTATACAGAGAAACCCTATCTTGAAAAACTAAAAAAGAAAGAAACAAACAAACAAAGAAAGAACAAAAGAAAAGTAGTCCAGTTAGATTGTGGTAGTTATCCCAAGATATATGTTTGGGTTATTTTATACCAATGGTCATCGTTGTGGCTTTATCACTGGGTAAGACTATGGAAAATGGTTGGGAAAGGTATACATTCCTCCTCAGTGTTCAGAAGCAGAGATTTTTAACAGCAGCTCAGAGGAGGAAACTCTAGCCTATGTGAGGCCTAAAAGAAACATATGGCTGCATATCGAGCTTCAGGATGGAAACTTTCCCCAGCTGAGTTGAAGTGAACATGCTGTATGCTTGAGAAAGCTGGCAGAATGTGCCTGGCACACAGGCACATCCACAGACAAGATGATTCTTGCCTTAATACTTTTTTCTCTCTGCTGCTTTCTCCACGTAACACCAGCTCTCTGCTTTGATCTATTGATGGCTTATACGAGAGGGCCATTGCTTCTATCTCTGATATTCTTTTGCCATACAGATCACATATAAGTGTCTGTATGGGTCTGATTCTGTGATCAGTCATCTTTTGACCCAGGGTGACTCTTTGATTCCTAGGAACCTGGAACTAATAGAACTCTGGGATGGAATAATTTCCACCCTTAGGCATAGGTAAGAGTTGGCCAACCTCCTAACAAGATGACACAACCTAAAGCAGCTGGGTGCTTCTGAGTCTGTGAGCAGAATGAGGAACGGTGGGAGGGGGAGGTGTTTTAGAATTAAGTTTCTCTTACAAAGAAAACAGAAATTCCTTTTGATTTCATTTCAAGTTGTAATTCCATCTAGAATGTAAGAGTAGAAGTTTGTATTTGGGGAATCAGCAGTGCATTATTCAAGTCTAGTCCATCATCCTAGGTGGTCTATTTTGGCTAAAGTACTTGAACATATCTGAAATATGAATTCACCTGAAAATTCAGCTTGCCCTTGGAAATGGTTTGATATCCTTCTATGATGCCTCTATAGCCTGTTTAAATCAAAGATGAACCACACAGCTCATTAGTGCTAGGAAAAGATCAGATCCTCACAGTCAGGGTGGGGTCTGGGTTATGGGCCAGAAATAGAATCTAATACCCTGGTGTGTTACTGGCCACTCCTCTCCTAGGACACCTTGTCCGTGGCTGGCTACAGGCTTGACCATTATTCCAATCTCATAAGTGAGAATAGAATGCTGAAGAGAATTTGGGCACACTGGTCACCTCTCTGAGACTACAGCTATCTCACCAGTGGTGAAGCATGGGCAGAAGGCTTCTCTTCCTGYCTCCCTACACCTTTATCTACAATCCTAGCAGAAAAAGAGGGCRGTGATAGTCTGTAGGTGTCATTGCTTAAATCWTTGGCACATGATGCATGCTAAAGCAGAGGACTATGGGTCTCCATCCCAACTGTCTTAAACTCTCCTCTGTGTGTCTCCTGTTGCCTGTACCAGGGCAAGCTTCTCTAACTACTCCTAACCATGCCCAACATGGAAAGTGATCCAAGGCTCCTTCCATATCAAATCATACCCATAACCCATCCAACTCTCTCCAGCTCTGCCTTCACACTCTGCCACTGGCTGTTTCCTTCTGTTCTTCCTGGCTCCTGTTGTTTCCTTCTCATAAAAAGTGGAATGATATTTTAAATGCATCTGGTCTTACTCTTCCATCATACATAATGTCAAACCCAGCTTCTTGATTCTAGCCCTCAAACCCTGGTCATTCTGGCCCYGCCCGGCCCTGGCCCATCCTAATCTCTGTACTCCTAGTCACATCATCCTCACTAGGCTTCAGCCACAGGTTGTCTTAGTCAGTTCAGACTTTTAGAGGAAAACATCAAAGGGTTGAGAGTATAAGAATATGGAGCCTAAAGTGGCCACCTCCTGTAACTAGGCAGGACTTCCAGTCAAGGGAGGGAAACATCAACCCACCCACAAAACCTTTGACCCAAATTTTGCCRTGCTTTCAAGATGTGCAGGGATAAAGATGGAGCAGAGATTGAGGAAATGGCCAACAAATGACTGGTCCAAATTGAGATCCACCTGATGGGAGAAAGCCAACCCCTTACACTATTAATGATACCYTGTTGTGCGTGAGACAGGAACCTAGTAGAACTGTCTCCTGAGAGATTTCATGTAGCAGATGATGGAAACAGATGCAAAGACCCAGAGCAAAACATTAGGTGGAGCTCAGGGAGTCTTGTGGAAGAGTAGAGCAAAGGATTGAGGGAGCCTGAGGAGTCAATAACACACACAAAAAAAGCCACAAAGTCAACTAACCTGGGCCCATGGGGCTCACAGAGACTGAACCACCAACCAAAGAGCATGCATGGGTTGGACATAGGCTCCTTACATATGTGTAGCAGGTGTGCTGCTTGTTGTTCATGTGAGTCACCTAACAGTTGGAGAGATCCWCAGAGCTGACTCTGTTGTGGGCCTTTGGATCCCTTTTCCCTAGCTGAGCTGCCTTGTCTGAGCTCAGTGGGAAAGGATGCCCTTAATGTACAGTGACTTGATGTACTAGAGCTGGTTGGTACCCATAGGGGGATGCTCCCCTTCTCTGAGGATGGAGAGGGGGTG
>BDUI01008396.1:42777-65957 GCA_002335545.1 Apodemus speciosus
CTGTCATGGCTTCTAATTCCTATCTTCTTAGTAAGAATGACAAGTTTTGTGGTGGGTTTTTGGCCCTGACCTTTCACACACTCCTATGGCTATGGCAAAAGGATTTTAGTCTCACATTCCAGCCTGAAGGTCCCAAGTGGTGCTATCAACCTACCCAAACAGGTCTAGACAACAGACCTAACATCCCATAGTAGCAGAGTCTCTGTAGCAAGGGCAGATGGGCAAGCTCATCACTCAAGGGGGTTTCCTCTATCTTCTTTGGGATAGTTTCCCTCCTCCCTGTGATGCTAGCCTATCCTCAGATCTGACTTAACAGTGATGGTAAAGAAAATCAAGGGCTGGATTCTGGATTCCCACAAAGAAGGAAGCAGTGCTCACCATCACTGGCACTGAGGTACTCAGGGTTTGAAGATGCGTACAGTGGTCCCATTGGCCCATCTGGCTGCCTAGAGGAGGAAAAGAGAGACACAATATCTTGAACATCCAATGGCATTCTGGACACTAGAAAGAGGCAAACACTATAAATCAGAAATGGATTGTTCTACATTTTGTCCAAATTAGAGAAAGTGAGGGACGAAAAATGTCAATTAGTGTCCTGGCCAGCCTTCATTGTTAACCCCATACAACCTAGAGTCATCGAGAGGAGAAGCTTCAACTGGAGAATTGCCTAGAGCAGATTAGTCTGTGGACATATCTATGAGCATATGATTTTGTCAAATAGTAATACAGAAGGACCCAGCCCACCATAGGTGGCATCATCCTTTGGCAGGTGGTCTTGGGCTGTATAAGAAAGCAAGCTGAGCATGAACCAGACAGTGAAACAGAAAGCAAGCCTTCCTCCATAGTTTTGACTTCAAGTTCCTACTTAATTCCCTGTCCTGATTGAGACCTGTAAGTATAAACTAAAGTAAACCCTTTCTCCCTCAAGTTCTTTGGGTAAAAATGTTTTATCCTAGCTACAGAAAGAACCCTAGAACAATAAAGCAGACTAAATTTAAAAGCATGTCAATTCTGCAGTGATGACATAGTATATGACACAGAAAAAAATTGCTCTGCCACTATTTAAAATTCACCTGATTAGCCAGAGGCATTTTTTGTTATTTTCAAATATGTATGTCTTACTTGATTTGGTCTTACTCTTTAATGAATGAATGAAAGAAGGAAGGAAGGAAGGAAGGAAGGAAAGAAAGAAAGAAAGAAAGAAAGAAAGAAAGAAAGAAAGAAAGAAAGAAAGAAAGAAAGAAAGAAAGAAAAGCAACAGCAATCAAGCCAGGTATGCTAATGCACACCTGTAGGTGGGGTGGCACACTCCTGTAATCCTAGTATTTGGGAAGCTGAGGCAGGATGATCACAAGTTCAAGGTCAACCTTGGCTATATGGCCAAAGAGCAAACAGCAAAGACAGAACCGGAAGCTACCATGTTAAGCAAAATAATTTAGACATAGAAAGACAATGATAGCTATAAATGGTGTGACAGTAGATTGGGGACTAGGAGGGAAAAGGAAGAGGCTCAAAGGAGGGGAGATTATAGGATAAGAGCATAAAGACGGAATGGTGAACTTCTTTCATATATATATATATGTACATATATATATATATTATATGTGTGTATATCCCATATATATGGGATATGAAAACAGAAAGGGAGATAACTTCTAGAAAGGATGTGGAAGGAGGAGCAAGGAAGGTATCTATAAGAAAATATAGTGATATATACGTATGAAAACATCATAATGAAATCCATTATTGTGTAAGCTAGATAAATCAGTAAAACAACAAAAGTCAACCACGTTTATGCTTCGCCATGGTTGGAATATGAAATACCCCCCACATATGTCTGAACATTCAGCCACCTCTAGTGGTGCTATTTTGGAAGGTCATAGGCCCTCTTGGGGGTGGAGCCTAATGAAGAAGTATGTCACTGAGGACCAGCTTTGAGTATTTTGCACCCAAGGCCCACTTTCTATTCTTTCTCTACTTCCTGTGTTTGGATGAATTGTGAAGAACTGTGTTCACTCTCCTGTAGTCATGTCTTCCCTTTGACAGTGGACTGAACTGTAAGCTAAAATCAACTTTTCCTCACCAAAGTTGCTTTTTGTCAAGGTATTCTACCCCAGCATCAGGAAAGTAAGTAATACATGTTTGAATTATACTTTCTCATCAGTTGCAAATCTAAGTTTGCTGCAGATACTAAGAGCTGGGTAAAAATAAATCAATGGAAGGATATAGGGAGAATGAAGGAATCAAAGAGAATCTGTAATAGAGTATAATATTATACAGTAAACTTATTACCTTAATTGCAATGTAGCATATCCTATATGAATAAAACTTATAAGAAACGTAGCTTTGTCTAACTCAATATTGTTTTTTTTTCTCCAAGAGAGTCAGTTGTTAGCCACTTGCCACCATACCATACCCTTGCTTACCTCTTTCTCAGGAATAGATAAATACTTCCAATCACAACACTGAAGAGGAAGACAAAGATTAGGGGCCCGATGATAATTTTGGCAATATTTGATGGAACATCTACTGCAACAGAACAAGAGAGTACTTGTTTAGCATCAAAAGGAATTGATGGTAAAAAAATAAAATAAATAAATAAAAATTAYGCCATTAAAYGCAAGCTGTTTGTGGGTCACACCTGTTATTGCACCACCTGGTGTATGGGGTGGGGACGGAGGCAGGAGGACCATGAGTTCAAGGCCACCCTGGGCTATAACCCAAAATCCTAGATATTTCCAAGCAAGACAGGGCCATTGCATACATGAACTCACAGCATGTGGGAGCCATTGGTAACTGATGCCTGCTAGGAGAGGAAGAGTCTTCAGGGACATGGCCAGTGAGAAGTTCCAGTAGATGGCCCCACATCTGAGGCATATAATGGCAACTCAACGGTGGACTCATGGTTGTTTGTTATTTGTTTGTTTGTTTGTTTGTTTGTTTATAAGTCATGTGAAGTTGAAAGGAAAAGGTAGTGAGAGATGGCTAAGTCAATAGAATGCCTGCATTGTGAACACCAGGAGTTAGAGACCCACAACAAAACCATGTGAAAAACTTGGACATGCTGTTACAAACTTGCATTCAAAGTCCTGGTGAGGCAGAGGCAGGCTGGTCCCCGGGGCTTCCTGGTCAATGTAAGTGCTGCCTGAGCCATCCCCTAGCCAGTATGTCAAGTGTTGACTATTCCTTCATCATGACAGCTGTCACCAGTTCTGTCCTGACAAGCTCTACTTTGAGTTTCCCTATGAATTAACAGCAAACTGTTTCCTTGCACCTGCTGGCCCCTNGGTGCTGGGTCATTTCTTTATCTCTTTTGTTTTAAAGATTGTAATATAATTATATTATTTCCAATGTCCCTTACCCAGCTCCAAACCCTTTCATATCCCCCTCCTTGCTTTTTTTCTCTGAGGCAGCATCTTTCAATGAACACAGATCTTACCAATTGGCTAGTGAGCCCCAGGAAACTGCCGAGTTCCATCTTCCCAAACTGAGCTTACACACTGAGTACGAGCATGCCCGTATTTTTATGTGGGTGATGAGGATGTGAATTGTTGGTAGAAAGGGTTGGCAAACCTAGGCTGGTCATTTTGCAGTTTCTGCTTGACACAAAGTTAATGTACCTACAGCTTCCATCTGGATCATTTTCTAAACTGATCATTTCCTACAGCACCAAGCACTGACCCAATCACGTGAGGTTGCTATGGAGACTTACAATAATCAGTCACATAAAAATAGGTGGGTTCTGTCCAGGAGCCATTTCCTGCCAGAGAGGTAGCCCGGACTCGAACACTGTAGTTTCCTGGGGAGAGCCCTCGAAGCCTGCAGCCCCGCTCCAGGGCAAAATGCTTCCGGGAGACACAGAGGTGGAGCTCCTGGGAGAAAAGAGAAGATGGTTAGTTGATTTTTGCATACCTGGGCATATGCGTCCCAGGTGGGGACATCATAGTTAGGTTTCCACTCAGGTGAAGAAGGGGGAGCAAACAGCAGAAGAGTCTAACCTGTCAGAGACTTTGAGGATTTGGTTGGTYTGATTTGTGGGCATGTGCGAGCGATGCTTTTGTTCTCTTGAGACAGAGTCTCATGTAGCTGCAGATGTGATAGTCTGCAACTCATGATGTGGAGGCAATTTCTGCTCCTTAGCCAGGTCCACAACGCCTTACCCGGGGATGTGCCCAGAGACTCTACCCCTGAGCCACGCCCCAGCCAGACTTAATGTCTATGAACAAACACAAAAGATCTTCCCTGCTATGGTGCTGCTCCCCACCAACACCCCGGCTTCATAAAAAAGAGCTGGAAAGCAATAATGGTTTGTTGGTTCAGGTGGTAGAAAGCCTGCCCAGTATGCATGATGCCCTGGTTTCCATCTTAGCCCTACATAAACCGGGCTGATGCACATGCATGTGGACCAGAATAGGAAGGTGGAGTCAGGAAGTGTAGAAGCTCGAGGCCATCCTCATTTACATTGGCTACATGAGAAGTTGGAGGACAGCCATTGTCTCAAAAAGAAGGCAGAGGAGGAAAAGAAGAAGAGTTGGCATTCCCCCCAAAGTTAGAATCAGACATAGATAAATTGGAGGTGCACACTTCTGATAAGCATGCAGCCAAAGATAAACCCAGAGCTCATTAGGAGAAAATCCATGTTGCCTGRGGAATAACTTGGTCAAGCCTGTAATCACCATAYCCAAAATTCCAAAAACAGTTCCATCACTCCTCTCTCATGCTGAGCACTGCACTGGCAAAGGTTTAAGAGGTGCAGGGTATGGAAGAGAAAGAAAATGTAAGAAGTCCTGTGCTCATYATGTGACATCAATAAGGAGAAACAAATGAGCTGAGCCAGGTAGCAGGAGGTGGGTGGATAACTCAGTTCTAAGGTTCTTCCCAACTGAATGAGTCATCAAGCAGAAAAGGACAGATAAGCAACTTCAGAAGCCAAGGATAGTTGCTGAGGGCTCAAGGGGAGCCCTGTCTCTAAGGCTAGATAATTACCACAGACACCTCCAGAGGTAGAGCAAGAAAGGAATGCAACAGAAAATTCTGGAGCATTAACTGATCTCTATGGACATACATCATACAGACATACACACAGAAGCACACAACATGTAGAAACACAGATACACAACACATGCACAAATAAGCACGCAGAGTCACAGACACATCACACTTAAGAGACAGATACACCACACAAAGAGCACACGTCATATACATACTTACCCGAAACACACACACACACACACACACACACACACATACACACACACACACACACACACACAGAGAGAGAGAGAGAGAGAGAGAGAGAGAGAGAGAGAGAGAGAGAGCTGGGGAGGAGGCTGTGCAGTCTAGAGCACTTGCCCTTGCAGAAGGCCTAGGTTTGGTCTCATTGCCCATATTGAAATGCTTACAACTACATGTAAGTCCAGATCCAGGACCTGCACAAAAGTGGCACATATACACACTACTTACATGAGGAATACACAAACAAAAATAAGTCTTAAGGGAAGGAGGGAGGAAGGAAGGAAGGAAGGAAGGAAGGAAGGAAGGAAGGAAGGAAGGAAGAACAGACTGCAGATTTGTCCCRTAGGTCCTGGGTGCTGACTCCATGTTCTGAGTCACTGGTAAAGTGCAACCTTTGGGTGCCAAAAGGAAGAAAGAGTTCCCAGAGGAATCCCATCTACTTTTGAAGATTTATTTTACTGGAACTTTGAAAGTTTGGTGAAGTCAGTTTTGCTATATTAAGGGCAAATTCTGGCACATAGGAAAACTCAGCCCACCATCTGTTATTATAAAGTTTTATTGGCTCACAATTACATTTACATAAGGCTCATGTTCCCTTCAGCTGACTGAGTGCCTGTTCCAGGCCTGCAGCACCCTGGTGAGAGGTGACTGTCCCGCTCTCGGACTCTCGACAGCTGAGGGACAGCTGTAATGTCACTGAGTGTCAGCTCACAGTGCCCCCCCCCCGGTAGCTTAGCTACAACTTCAGATTTTCTCCTGGATTCTTACTGTCTCTGCACCCTCCCATCRACCCCCACAGTTGTTGGTGTAGCAAGGAGGCACATAAGAAAGATTTAAGTGATGTGTTCCCAAAGTGGGATGAATTTCTCTCTAAAGTAGAATGAGCCTCATCCTGTGAGAAAGGACAGGAATGTGGGCAGCCCACCACCCAGCTTGAAGGACACAGCTGAAAAATCCTGCCATGGATATGCACATGCAGCAAAGCCCAGTGACCCGTGTTCAATCCACAGAAGCCGCAGTAGAAGGAACAAGCTGACTCTCAAAAACTGTCCTCTGACTCCCTCAAGCAGGCTATGGCCTGGCCACACACTCCCCTACCCCCTTCACACACAATAAATAAATTGAACTTAAAAAATTGAAATGATAAAAGAAAAAGACTAAGTCGGCATTCCTAGCCATCTCCCTGGGAAGACTGCATCAGAGATTTGAACTCTAATAACACAGCATCTGATGTGGGAAGCTTTGGATAATTTGAGAAACTTGGAAAGTTCCTGACCAGTATTGTGTAGCAACGACCAACAAATTAAAACATTACAATCTGGAAGGAAGTTTCTTAAGATTCAGAAAGTTCTAAAGGGAGGCTCTGTAAGGTTCAGGAAGTCAACCACTCACAAGTCTCAGGAAGTCCCTGAAACTTCTGGGATTCACAAGGCCTCATCTTCCCTAAGATTAAACAGGCAGAAGGACTACTGAGGAGAGGAGACTCTGACTGGGAAAGCTGCCTGCAAAGTCCTTCAGAGAGCTCCAGTGTTCCAGCTTTCATGAGTTATCATCCATGCTGAGAGATGGACTTTTGGTGATGTACCTGCCATTGAGTCATCTCTGTGCCTATAAGTAAGCCCATACCTTTAATACTATAAGTAACCACCAATAAAAAGGCATTGGCTCAACACTTTGGACTTTGGTAGTATTCTTAATTTGGTCTGTCATTTGGTCCCTGCTTGGAGTGAGTAGACATTTGTTCACATCTCCACCAGAATTGCACCATACAACATCAAAACCTGGAATCCTTACCTCATCACCATATCGCCGATAGCTCACTTCATACAGCACAATCAGACCATTAGGTTCCTTTGGCTCTTGCCACATTAAGTGTACAACATTGTTCTCAAAGATTTCATGGGTCACAGGGCCAACGATGTCATCTGCCTTAGCTATAAGAAGCAATTAAAGGGTAAGATAGAACTCTCAAATTAAATTCTATTGCTGCCACCAACAGCTAAAAGACCTGGTCAAAGCTAGCTATGTAATTTTCCCATGTTTTATTTTCTTCAGCAGAAAACGTAAAACTCATGAAGTGAGAAGATATCTCAGTCAATAAAACCTGAGTTCAATCCTTAGGACCCATATAAAGCTAGAACATAGTGTTCTCATAGTAATCTCAATGTTGAAAAGATGGACACAAGCAGATCCCTGAAACTCGTTGCCCAGCTAGTGAGGCCTAATCAAGTATTAGGCCCATGAGAGAGGCTGCCTCAAAAGAACAAAGATAAATGGCGCCTCAAAAAAGGTGCCCAAGGTTAATTTTTAGATTCAATGTATGTGAATTTAAAACACATGAACACACACAGGAAAAATATTAGGATATGGTGTGTAATGGTTCATGTTAATTGTCAACCTGACAGGGTCTAGAATCAAGTGATGGCAACTTGAATTTGTCTGTGGGAATAATCTTAATTATGTTAACTGAGTTGGGAAGGCCCACTTTGGGTGGCACCATTCCCTACACAGGATCATAGACTGTATAAACGGAGAAAGGGAGCTGAGCACCAGAATGCATTTGCTGTTCTCTTCTTCTGATCGTGGATGTGGTGAACCACCTGCTTCAAGTTCCTTCAACACAGACTTCCCAGCCACAGTGAAATGTACCTTGAACAGTGAGCTAAAATAAACCCTTCCTCTTTAAGTTGATTCATCAGAGGATTTTTATCACCACAAATAAGAACAGAAACTAAGACATTGGGAGATAGCCAGGCAGTGGTGGTGCATGGCTTTAATCCCAGCACTTGAGAAGCAGAGGCAGGTGGATTTCTGAGTTCGAGGCCAGTCTGGTCTACAGAGTGAGTTCCAGGACAGCCAGGGCTACACAGAAAAACCCTGTCTGGAAAATGGGGGGAAAAAAGACATCAGGAGACACTTGAGTAGGTATGAGAACTCCTTAAGCCTAGGAGTTCAATGCCAACATTGGTAACAAAGCAAGATACCATCTTCAAATGAAAACAATAAATGAGAACACTTTTAAGAACATCTCCACACTGTGTAGCARGGAGAAAGCTAGTCTGTGGCCAGTTGGTTCTCCAACCTTGTAAAGARTAAGCCCAGAGGAAAGTAAGCCCACCTTCAGGCATGGTCCTGGCACTGACGTAGGCAGCCACACTGCACCTTTCATCTGGGGATTCTTGGTTGCATGCCTGCAGCTCAATGCGGTACCCAGTGAAGTGTCTCAGGCCAGAGATGACAAGTGACTCCTTGTTCACCACTTTCTCAAATGGTCTGTGCTCCTCTTGGCTTGTGGGCAAAATGGTGGATGAGACATTGGGGAAATCTGGAAGCGTGGACATGGTGGTTGTCACATTCCCCACCTCTTCAAGGGATCTTCGCTTTCGGGATGGCCTGTAAGAAGAAACCATGCATGGGGTCATAACATCACCATCTAAAAATAAAATGATACTGGAAAAGGCAATGCTTAATTAATTAAAAAGAAAGAGACAGGATGGAGGGGAGGTACAGGAGACACAGATTAATTTCCACACAGATGCCCTTCTCAGAGACATTGACAATGATGACACACCCATTCTCTGGGTGTTCTTGGCTACAGGGCTACCCCAAATCCCCTCAATATGCTTAATTAAAGGATTCCAATCTTCTGAAGAAAAGGCCATTAGGGGCAGAGTTAATAAGGTTTAGAAGGCATGCAAGAGTATAGCTATTTGGCGGTGGGGTGAAGGGTACAATCTATAGTCCAGGGCCCAAGTAGGGACATCCACGTGGAGACGGGGAGAGGAGGAGGTATGGGATGTGGAACAGTCGGACGATGGACAGGGGTTGGCAGGGTGGGGAATAAAATACGGAGTGTATAAAAATAATTAATAATTAATAATAAACCACAGTATCCCTYGACTACACAAGTTGCAGCTCTTTCCAGTGCTTCAGGAGGCTGTTTTCCTGGTGGGTTCCATGCACTTCTCCAGAAAAATCACTTCCTGTCCTCGTCATACTTTCCCCAGGACTTCCCAGTCATACTCCTGGTTGCAAACTTTACACTGTTCCTGTTTGCTGTTTGGAAACAAAGTCTCACTCTGTGGCCAGGCTTTCCAGGAACTCACAATGTAGCTCATGCCGGCCTTGGACTCCCAGCTATCCTTCTATCTCAGCCTCTTATTTAAGATATTTGGATCTAAAGCCACAAATTAAAGTCTCTGGATATTATCCTTTTAGGCCTCGTTTTTTGTACAATGGCTTTCTTAACTGAAAATACAGCTTATTAAGCCTCAGTTGGATCCATTTTAGTGGAATCGAAATAATTTATGTACAGTCACAAATGAATCTGACAAAAATAACCAGGATACTCAAGCCTCACAACACTGGGAATTCCTATCTGAGCATCTAAGGATGATGTGGACTCATCAGACACGCCATGGGCAGCGTGTAGTCTGTTTCTTGTGTGTTTACTGTTGTGGTTGTTATTTTATATGTATGGGTATGTTTAACTTGCAGCTAGTACTCGGGCTATCTCTGACCCCTTACATTTGTAAAATTGAAGATCTGTAGTAACCTTGCCTTGTGCAAGCCGACAAGCTGCATGTTGGCATTTTCTAGCAAAAAGGAAAAGGGTTTATTTTTATTTTATCCGTGTGGTGTTGAAAGACTTACTTTTGCAGTACTGGTCTTCATTCTATCTTATTTTGACGTGTTTTAATTTTGCAGTACTGGATTCTGAGCACTTACTCTGGGGGATTCTGAGCACTTACTCTGTGGCATTCTCTGTTTTGTTTTGTTTCTACAGTGGGTTCAGCCACTCCTCTGCCTTTCTTTTCTTTTCTTTTCTTTTCTTTTCTTTTCGTTTTTGTTTTGTTTTTTTTTTTTCAAGACAGGGTTTCTCTGTGTAGCCCTGGCTGTCCTGGAACTCACTCTGTAGACCAGGCTGGCAGCGAACTCAGAAATCCACCTGCCTCTGCCTCCCGAGTGCTGGGACTAAAGGCGTGCGCCACCACCGCCTGGCTTACTCCTCTGCTTTTCATTTCATCTCATGTCTGCAGGGCAGGGCACTGAACCTCTTACTTAAGTAACTGCACCATCCAATAATGAACTCGGTTTTTACTTTTATTTTATTTCATTGTTAGGGCACTCAAGGCCTGTCACGTGCTACCCAAGTAATCYACCAATGCACTAAAACCCCCAGCTCAAGAAAGTATTTTAAATAAATCTAATAGATTAAGATTTATTTAAAAGATATCTGTAATTGCACACTGACTGCAGCACAATGTGAATATAACTTTTTAAAGATTTATTTTGACTGCAGGGCCTGCATATGTGTGCAGTGCCCACAGAGCCCAGGAGAAGGCAGCAGATTCCTTGAATCTTCAGTAACAGGTGGATGTGAAGCAATATGAGTGCAGGGAACTGAACTCCAATCCTCTGCACAGGCAGTAAGTGCTCTGAGTCACTGAGCCATCTCTCCAGCCCCAGCATAACCAAACCAAAGCTTTTGTGTGACTTGCTTACATACTGCATTGGCTTGACTGCTTTACCCATAAGATCTCTATGGTGTGACTGCATCTCAAAAGGGTTCTATCAAAATAATATAAGGAGAAATGGCTCAGTGGTTAGAAGCACTAGCTGCTCTTGCAGAGAGAGTTTAGTTCCCAGGATCTATGTGGCATCCCAACTCTTCATAACTCCAGTCCCAGAGAATCCAGTGCTCTCTCCTGGCATCTGCTGACACCAGACATGTACATGGTACATAGACATACATATGAGCAAAGAATCCAAACACATTAAATTAAAAATAAGTAAATCCTTAAACACTATATTACATTTAAAAACTACTGAAAAATATCAATGAAGCCCTCTGAACTCCATTCATAAACATGAYTTCATTATCCAACAGTCTCATATTAATCCAGTAGTAGTAACCAGAGAATGCCTCCATCACTTCTTTGGAAGGCTGTGACACCCCTGCTGTGGAGTGGGCAGAGTTCAGTATACTACCACACCCAGGATGTTCCTCACTCCACTGAGTAATCTAGCCCCAAACATCAACTGGGGGTTAGATGAGAAATCCTGCTTAGAATGAAGGCCACAAAACTCTAGACCTTCAATAACAGATTTATTTTTCAATTGGCCACTAGAGGTCAGATTAGGCCTGGAAATAGGGAGGGAGGGAGGGCCGGAGGAAGGGAGGGGGGAGGGAGGGAGGAAAAGAAAGAGAGAGAGAGAATAGATGCTATAGATAGATTATAGATTGGATAGATGATAGATTAGATTAATAGATAAATATAAATAGATTATAGATAAGATAGATAATAGAATGGATAGATGATAGATGACAGATTAGGTTAATAGATACATAGATAAATTATAGATTAGATTAATAGAAGATAGATTATAGATTAGATTGATAGATACATAGATACTGTAAACACGGTCAAAGCCTCAGCTAGGAAAGCCCCAGATCACAGATGATGCTGCTTTTCTGAACAGTCATATTGTCAAATGTCCTTCCAAGTATTTGTGCTTCTATCCCCAGATCTGTGCTATTCTCAGCCTTGGTCAGAGAAGCCTCTTACTGCAGTGAGTAGTAATGGATGTAGAGACTCATTACAGCTCAGGCTGCTGAGAGTAAGTGACTGTGAGTGCTCAGCAGTAGATGGGACATTTTATCAGCCCCACCCCCAAGGGGGTGAAAAACCTCTAAGAGTCAAAGGGTTGGAAATACTGTCCTCTAGGCATGACATGGCTATTGTGCTCACAAATCACAGCAGCTGGGATTACTTACATACGACCTGTACAAAATCAAACCAAGTAAAAATCCCAACATGAGGGAAGGAGGGCTAAACCTTTCCTTTTCTTTCTTTCTCTCGTTGTTGTTGTTGTTGTTGTTGTTGTTGTTTTTGAGACAGGGTTTCTCTGTGTAGCTCTGGCTGTCCTAGAACTCACTCTGTAGACCAGACTGGCCTCAAACTCAGAAATCCACCTGCCTCTGCCTCCCAAGTGCTGGGATTAAAGGTGTGTGCCACCACTGCCTGGTGGGCTACCCCTTTCTGAGGAGTTATTGGCAGCTAATGCCTGCTCAGGAAGGAGAATCACTTCCCTTTGAAGTTGTGAGCCGAGGTAGGTTGCACATATACCAATGGATGGCCCCAGACCTATTCACAAATAAATAGTTGGATTCAGCGCATTATCCTTCAAAGCAGCCCTTACCCCTGACTCTTTTGTCTTGCTTCTTGTTCCAGTAAGAGCTAATAATGTAATAGTGTCTCATCTCCCTTTCTGCTGCTGCATTTGTCTCCTTTGGTAGCCTCCCTAAAACTGAAGAGAAATGGTTCCTCAGTCTCCTGCAACACTGTATTCCTTTGATCCACCATCTTTTCTTGTCATATTGCATTGTCTAAAGACCCAGAGAAATGGCCATTAAGAATGATAAGATTGGGTTTAATAACAAGTAGGATTCCCTATCACCTAAAGCTAGAACATCAAGCCTCAGGCGTGGTGCTGTGCACACCCAGGTACTTGTAGACAGATATTTAATGAGCAGATGCATAGAGGCAAAATGACCCACTGAGCAAGGACCCAGGAACTGTGCCTTTGATCACACACTTTAGGAAGAGTGTATTAGTTAAAAAATTTCTCCATATTCACGCCCAGATTCCATTTCCTAGTGAAGGTGTTTAATTGTAGAATTTGTGAAGCATCCAATTTCAAGAGCTGCATTAACCACATGCAAAAAATAAATTAAAAGCCCCATAAATCCCTAATATTTTGGGCCTAGCACCCCCTTCCCACTGATTAAGCAGCCACAGGGGTCACACAGATGTCCCACGGCTGAGCCATACCTAGTGTCCTCAGCACCACTGCCTGAAGAGGTTTTTCTGTGAAAACAAAATTCATTATTTTGAGGAAAGACAAAATTTCAACAGAGGGACCATTTGACTCTGAAACCCTTGAGGTAATGCTCTCTCCAAGAAAGAAAACTGTTATGACTGGGATGTGGTTTGATTCTGTGTTTCCCCAAGGTTCATCTACTGGAGATTTGGTCCTTGGAGTGGGAATAAGAGGTAGTAGGCCGTTTAAGAGGCAGGGCCTAGCAGAAGCTCATTACTGGCTCCTCCCCAGTCAACACAGCTTCCTGTCTCACAATATAATACCTCTCCTACTTTGATGCCATCTCTCTTGCTATATCATCACCAAGGCTGCCCAGATCCAAAACTGTAAGCTACATCAATCTTTTATTCTTCATAATGCATCAAGTCTCAGGTATTTCATATAGTAACAGAAAGGAGACTAATACAAATCCTACCCATCATGGATCAGTGAAAAAGAACTACACCTTTTCTGAAATTGAAGGGAATCCCGGGAAGGAGAAGGAAAAGTGAGAGAAAACTACT
Organism: Apodemus speciosus; assembly: GCA_002335545.1. Classification (NCBI taxonomy): domain Eukaryota; kingdom Metazoa; phylum Chordata; class Mammalia; order Rodentia; family Muridae; genus Apodemus; species Apodemus speciosus. The sequence continues at coordinate 56,400 of BDUI01008396.1, forward strand.
TCACATGATGCTATTACAGTAGATGTCAAATATGACTACACCTAGCCATAAACAACTCAGCCATTTATGCAAGTCCAGCATCATGTAAGTCTCTACTGTGTGTGTGTGTGTGTGTGTGTGTGTGTGTGTGTGTGTGTGTGTGTGTACAGGACAGAGGACATTCCTTACATGCTGCCCACATTCTGAGACAAAGACTCTCATTGGTCTGGAATTTGAAAAGTTGGCTGAGGTGGTTAGCCATCAGCCCCAGAGACCCTACAGTCTCCATCTTCTTAGCAATGGGATTACTATCAAGTGTTACCACTCTGTGCTCTTTTAACATGAGTCTTCGGGATGAAACTCAGGTCCTCATGGCTACACAGCAAGAGCTTTATTGACTAAACCATCTCTCCAAATCCTGCATTTTGGACTCAGTTATGTTCTGGAAGTCATATCTGAAAAGAGGCACTACTAAAATTAAGTAGTTAGAGACCAAGAAGGTCAGCACCCTACGATGCCCAGGATGGGTCCCACTACAGAGGAGTAACTTGAATCCGAGTGCGCAGTGCCACTGTTGAGAGTCCCCGAGTGAGTCTTTCAGACTTACACCCTTAGAACACAAAGAATGATTTTACAGTAAGCCCATAGGATCCAGGAGATCTGCATTCTTGGGTTCAACCAACTATGGATCAAAATTATCTGTAGATCTGTCAGGCAAGATATGCCACTAATAAAACAGTAGCATGACCATTACAAGAGGTAACCAACTGCTCTCAGGGATATGAGGCCTGCTCCACCACAGGAGAGAATTCATGTGTAACCCTGTTCAAAAGTCTAGTTCAGTAAGTTATATACCCTGATGGGGAGCCTACACCTGTRGTTTCGCTAAATGAACATGTTGTCAAACTGCTCTTGACATAGTTATGTTTAGGCACATAGATCACTGCTGGTCTCAACCCTGGTCAGGGAAACTTCTTTTTCCACTGGGCAGAGTCATAGCTGATCAAAGTGCTGAGAATAAGTGGCTGTTGGGTGCCCAGTCCTAAATGGGAAATTTCTGCCAATGCCAATGCGTGCACTGCACTGCAGAGGAGGAGGAAGCGGAAAACTGCATGTAAGAACCGGAAGATGGGAGGGTGCATGGAATGCCATCTTCTGGACAGGACACAGTCATCGCACTTGAACAAGACAGCCAGCATGACGTCACGCCAACCCCTCAACATTCCAGCAGGCAGTGCTAACTGGTTCAACGAGTCATAAGAATAAAGAGAAGAAGGAAGAAGAGGACAAGAACAACATGAAAGAGGCAGACATGTTGGTGGGAGTATAAACGGGAAGCTGAGGTCAATATGACTGAGATACATTGCATACATGTATGAAACTGTCAAAGAATGATGTAAGAGTTGTGTCATACTAAGCATATACAGGCTTTTTTCTTGTCATGGTGCCCATGTTATACAATATGGGTGTAAAAATTATTTATATAGCATGCTCATTGTCTGAAGATGTTGTAAGTTATCTATAGTTGGTTTAATATGGGAAGGTGAGGGTCTGGCACATATTATGACATCTGTTTAAAAGACTTGAGAATCTGTGGGGTAACCTCAGGATCCTGGAACCAATGCACTGGAGATCCCAAAGGTCAACTGTGCTCTGTCCATTGTGCAGATAAGAAAACTGGGGCACAGARCAGTATAGTAACTTGTTCAAACCAGGACATATAAGAGTAGAGAGCCGAGACAGACAGCTTCCAGAGTCCCTGATAGCCAGAGCTCCRACATTCTGTAAGACACATACATGGGATGGAAACTAGATCCAGGCATATCTGCTTGTTTTCGGCTCAAATCAGGCAGAGCAAAAAGAAAAAGCTTGTAACACACAGGCATATTTACATATGTGTGAACATATATCACATGAACATGTGATTCACTGGTGTATTTGTGTGTATGCATACATGTGTATACATATCCATAAGGGTATTTCTGTGTGTGTATACACATGTGTTTGTGCATATGTGACCACAGATATATTTGTGTGTGTTTGCACCCATGTACAAGTGCACAGTTATTTGAGTGTGTGTGTATACACACAAATATACCTGTGGGTCACATGTGTACTTACACGTGAACAYATGTGTGTAAGTGCACATGTGTGAAAAGGTAAAACCATGTTAAGCCAGAGGACAGTGTTGATTATGGCTCCTCAGTGCTGTCCACCTTGTCTCTTTGGGCCTAGATGTTACCAGTTAGGTCAGTCGGCTAGCAGAAAGGCCCAAGAACCCTGTGTCAGCCTCCCCAGTAATGGGAATATAAGCACACATGTGTCTTTTTATGTTAGTTCTGGGTACCAAACTCAGGTCCTTGCGCTTCTAGGGCAAATACTTTCCTAATTGAGCCCTCTCCCCAACAACAAACAAGACTGTTCCCCCCCNACATTCTGTAAGACACATACATGGGATGGAAACTAGATCCAGGCATATCTGCTTGTTTTCGGCTCAAATCAGGCAGAGCAAAAAGAAAAAGCTTGTAACACACAGGCATATTTACATATGTGTGAACATATATCACATGAACATGTGATTCACTGGTGTATTTGTGTGTATGCATACATGTGTATACATATCCATAAGGGTATTTCTGTGTGTGTATACACATGTGTTTGTGCATATGTGACCACAGATATATTTGTGTGTGTTTGCACCCATGTACAAGTGCACAGTTATTTGAGTGTGTGTGTATACACACAAATATACCTGTGGGTCACATGTGTACTTACACGTGAACAYATGTGTGTAAGTGCACATGTGTGAAAAGGTAAAACCATGTTAAGCCAGAGGACAGTGTTGATTATGGCTCCTCAGTGCTGTCCACCTTGTCTCTTTGGGCCTAGATGTTACCAGTTAGGTCAGTCGGCTAGCAGAAAGGCCCAAGAACCCTGTGTCAGCCTCCCCAGTAATGGGAATATAAGCACACATGTGTCTTTTTATGTTAGTTCTGGGTACCAAACTCAGGTCCTTGCGCTTCTAGGGCAAATACTTTCCTAATTGAGCCCTCTCCCCAACAACAAACAAGACTGTTCCCCCCCCCCAACCACAAACACACAACTGAGCTTGGGCTCCAGTTGCCTCCCCATTACATAGACTCCTGAGTTCACCTCCTTCCCTAAGAMGTCATGGCACCAAGCTAACAGACAGAAAGAGAGCCGGCCTGTGCAAAGCTCTGACCTGGGGACAAAAACCACGTTGTGCAGGTAATCCTCAAAGGTCTTCCTGAATGAAGACTCCTCCAGCTCCTTCAGGATCTGAGAGTCAGTCTTAGGGCAGGAGCAGCACTCACTGGCCGAGTCGTCGTACTCACTCTGATTATGCTTCTGAGAATCATCAGACTCAAAAGGTGGGGACCAGGTCCGTGAGGGGAGCTTAAGCCCTAAGGAGAGGCAAGGCAGAATGAATGGGGGCTCAAGTCTCCCCAGAACACACACTATATACACATACATTTAAACACACATACGCATGACACAAAGCACACTCCAACATACATACACCACACACACACACACACACACACACACACAGAGAGCACCACAGTGCATTCTCAGTAAGATGGAACAGATGAACATATCCTAGTTCAAGTTTGTGTATGTGTGTGTGTGTGTGTGTGTGTGTGTGTGTGTGTGTAGGTCATTCTTAGGTATATTCCTTAGGCCACAGCCATGCCCCCTCACTGGGGGTTCTAAGCAAGCACTCTATCACAATTCACGTCYCCAGGCCTTATTTTTTGAGACAGGGCTCCACTATATTATCCAGTTAGCAGTGAACGAACTCTATACCCTAGATTGGCCTGGACTCACTCTCTTCCTTCCTCACCTTCTCAAAGAGTCAAATTACAGTGTCAGAATACTAGGAGATCCAAATTTGCCATGTGTGTTTGTGTGCATTCTGTGTGTATGTCTGTGTTACCTGAATCTATGCATGAGTGAATACATGACATCAAGTGTCTTCTACAGTCATTTCTTTGTTTATTATTATTATTATTAAATTAATTTTATGAGGGAGGGGGACAAGCCAGAGTGCACATGTGGATGTCAGAGGATAACTTTCCGGAATCTATTTTCTCCTTCTACCATGTGGGTTCTAGTGATTAAAGTTAATCTGTAAGGCTTGGCAGCAAATACCTTTACCCACTGATATATCTTGCCAGTCCTCCATCTTAGTCATTGAGACAGTCTCTCATTAAACTTGGACCTCACAATTTGCTAGGCTAGCTGACCAGCATAGTCCATGATCTGCCTGTCTCYGCCTCCCCAGTGCCATGGTTACAGATGCGTGCTGCCAAAACCAGCTTTTTACTCCTTGGATGTTGGGGATCCAAACTCAGGTCATCCCGTTTGTACAGCAAACATTTTATCCAGCATCATTTCCTTAGCCCACAAATTTACCACAATTAAAAGTAAAATCCAATTGTGATACAAATAGAAAGAGACTACTGGCCATTTATTATATGATTATCAAAATTATGGTTAAATAAACATAACATAAAATGTTGCCATTGAAACCATGTGTGGGTATATAGCTAGCGGCATCGTCTATTTACAGTGTGGCACAATCATTGSCTCTCGCCATTTCCAGAACTTTCTCATCTAAACCAAAGCTCTGTCCTCATTCAACACTGGATTCATTTCCTCCAAACATGGCCTCCATACTCTTCCTTTGTCCGTAGTATAAGCTCTGTGGGCTGGTGAAATGGCTCAGCAGGTAAAGAGACTGCCACAAGCATGAGGACCTGAGATCAATCCCTGGTACCCACATAAAAACCAAACATAATAACACATACCTTACTCTTCAGTGCTGGGAAAGTAGAGACAGGGGATCCCTGGAACTCACTGGCCAGCCAGTCTAGYCAAATTGGTGAGYATGAAGATCAATGAAAATCCCTGCCTCAAAAGGCAAGGAGCCACAGAGCAAGACGCCTGACACCAACCTCAAATAAAGCTCTATGTATGCTTCCAGAAGAGTATGTAACTGTGTGTAACATCTAAAAAGCTGTGCGTGCACACTAGGGAGATGGCTCAGTCAGACTCCAAACACGCAAGCAGAAATGTGTGTACATCTATACACATGCATGTGCAAATAAATTCTGCGATATTCACATATCACCATTTTTAACCTCCCTTGTGGTATTCATTGATGTAAGGTGATTTCGTTTTTGTTTTGAGAAAGGGTCTCATATACCTTAGAAAGGGCTCAGACTAGCTATGGAGGCAGGGGTGGACATTAAATGCCCAACCTTCCTGCTTCYACCTTCCAAATGCTGCAGTAACCGGACTGAACCCCTGCACTGGGTCTACATGGTGCTGGGAGTGGAGCCAGGGCCTCCTGAAGGCTCGGAAGCTTTCCACTCACTAAGCCATATCCGCAGCCTCTGCAATCACAAATTTCCATCTACAGAATGAAAGTTCACCACAGTAACCCTGGCACAGTGGAGATCACCTCTCATCCTAACACTCCGTCGGCACAGACAGGATGATCAGGGTCATCCTCGGGGTTAAGAACAAACAACGGCACAGTCGAACTTGTTTTTTTTTAAACCAAACAAACAAACAGAAAGTATAGCTCTGGCTGGCTGGTGGTTTCCTATACTCAAATGCAGAGCCAACAAGTCAGAGCTGAGCCCAGGACTGGGCTTGCTCTCAAGTTATATAAAGTATGCAAGGAGATAAACCAAGTTGGTGATCCTGGCCCAGGCAGGGATGATGTCACAGGCATGCATATAGCACATGATCTTAGAGTTGGGACTGCTCCCAGGAGTCATCCGTCCTCCACCCCTCTCCACAAAAGGAGACAGACTACTAGCTGCATGACTTAGCCAAAAGCAGACGCCAGGCCAGGGGTRGCTCCAAACACAGACCTCAGCCACACCTCTCCAGCAGCCCCTCTGCTGCTTCTACAAGGCCACAGGCTAAGGATATTGCCAACTGAAAAGGAATCAAAGAAAAAAATCCAAGAACTAAAAGAACAGCAATTTTTCACCTTCTCTGATTTGATGGTGGGTTATGTTTTTTTTTTGTTCTGTTTTAATAAATTGGGGTGGGAAGGGGAAAGGGGTCAGATAATAGCTTTTGGAAGTAAGCTCTCTCTTTGCACCATACAGGTCCTAAGGATCTGGCTTGAGTCATCAGGCTTGGCAGCAAGCACCTCTATCCACTGAGCCATCTTGACAGCCCCTGCCTTTCCCTTTTGATAACCCACTTTTATTTTGAAAAACAGAATATACTATATAGTGACTATGCAAGGCAACTCCAGGACAGTTTATATAGCTGCTATTTCTTACACCCTGTCCACTCTGCTTCTCCACTGTGAGTACATACACACACACATACACACACANAAACAGACTTCTGTAAGCTGTCTTCTGACCTCCACAGACGTGTCATGGCACCTGTGTGCCCACACAGACACTAGAGAAATACATACATACATACATACATACATACATACATACATACATACATACATAAGTACGTACGTACTTACGTATGTACGTACATATGTACAAACATACATACATGCATGCATGCATACATACACACGTACATATGTACAAACATACATACATACAAACATACATACGTACATGCATACATACGTACGTACATACAAACATACATACGTACGTACATACAAACATACATACGTACGTACAAACATACGTACATACATACATACATACATACATACATGGAATAAAAATACTTTTAGTTGAGAAAAATGGGTTGAGGGTGTATCTCTCTTGGTAGAGTGTCAGCAGCACCCATACAGCCCTGGGTTTGAATCCCTAGCACTGCATAAACTAGGCATTGTGGTATAGTCCTGTAATCCCAACTCTTAGGAGGTAGAGGCAGGAGGCAAGAAATCCAATATCTTCCTCAGCTACATAGTGAGTTTAAGCCCAGCTTGGTCTTCACAAGACTGTCTCAAAACCAAGAGCAAAAAATTTTAAAAACAAAATGTATAGCATTCTTGGGCATACCAAAGTTATTCTCTGACCTACCTCTACATATACATGTAGACACAAATCTATACACCCATACACATTTACACACAGTGCATTCATGCACGCACACATACACACACATAAAGTGTCTCATGTGAGACAGAATGGAGTACATACATGTGTGCACTTGTACATGTGTGTACATGTGTGCGTGCATGTACACATCCTGGGAAACAGGAAAAGAGTGCTGTGCCTCCGTAAGAGAAATGAGGTGCAGTGAACCCCATTACAGTGGCCTGTGCTCACCTTTGAGGCAATAATCCAGCTCAAACAGCTCGCTGTCCTCTGCCTGCCTCTCCCAGTAGACCAGGTAGTGCGTGATGTTGCCATTGGGGTCGGAGGGGGGCTTCCACTTTAGGATGATCTGAGATGAGGAGTTAGAAACAGATATGGGGTCCAGGGGGACAGAAGGATCTGGAAAGGAGAAGAGAAATAGATTTACCACGAGGGAGAACATGGAAGTTGTTGGGTGTGCCTCAGCAGGGGCCCAAGTGACACCGCAGTTGTTTGCTACAGCATCAACAGAGAAAAGTAGCGACAGGTAAATGCTTGCCCAGTGCAAGCAGACATGACCRGATCACTGCCATTCACACTGTGGATTATGTGGCCACCATTTATTCATTTACTCCAGAGACTTGGGCTCTGAGAGATGCCAAAGCTTGGGCTGTTGGGGAGCTAGGAAGATGTTCCTGGGGCCAAAAGAAAATTGAGGGAAGAAATAAATTTGGGGTAACAAAATCAAACACAGTCACTGAGAGCTCTTGAAAGCATCAAACTGTGTTTGTTTGTTTGTTTGTTTGTTTGTTTGTTTGTTGAGACAAGCTCACGTGTAGCCCAGGTTAGCCTCAAAGTTGATAATGTAGCCAAGGATGAGCTTATGAGTGCTGATCCTCCAGAGTGCTGGGGGGAGAGGTGCACACCTCCATACCTGGTTTATGTGGCTCTGAGGGACTTGGGGGATTTAACCTAAGCCTTCAGGTGTGCTAGGTAAGCACTTTACCAACCAAGTCACACCACCAGCCCCAGGTGACATTATTCAGCTGTCATGCAACATCCTTCAAAACACACCCTAAAAATCTTCCTCTGAAGAGCGGTGATACCTATGGCTAGGGAGATGGCTCAGTGTTTGCACTTGCCRCAGAAGCATAAAGACAGGTCATATCCCCAAGACCCGCATAAATGCCAGAAAGCAATGGCTGTAACGGCCTACCTATAAACCCAGCACAGAAAGACAGAGGATCAGCAACCTCCGTGTTTATTGAGAGACATGGCCACAATATATATCATGAAAAACAACTACAGGATACCCTAATGTCAACTTCTGGCACATGCCACATTCAAATATGATTCATGCATACAAACACACACACATGTGCTTGTGCAGGAACACACAAATGCAGGCACTCAAACAGTAGAGTATGAAAGATTGGGAGGACAAGGACTTCTCAAAGCAGAAAGCAAAAAGTGTGCAAATATCAGGAAGGCAAAAGTTTGTAGAAATTAAACTTGGTCTAAATATAAGATGAGGGAGGAGATGGTGAAGAGTCAGGACAATAGAGGAAGCTGTGATTCTATCCTTTGTGAGGATGTGGCTAATTGTCTTCATGTTGACATTTGGGGCAGATAACTCTTTGTCCACCATCCCACTTCTCAACTGTGACCAACAAAAATGCCTCTAGACATGGCCAGGCACCCTCCCTCCACTGGGAGGGACACAATTATCCCTATTTGAGAACTACCAAGCTAAGAAGAGGAGTTAGTCTTTGCAGAAATATAACTAARTTGCCATGAGACACGACAGCCATAAAGAAGAAAGAAAAATGAGGGAAGAGGGAGACAAAGGTGAAGATAAGGCAAGGCCTYGTCATGAGGAGGCTGGGAGATGCTCACACAAAGTCACTCTTTCTATGTTTGAAAAGCTGCCACAACAGGAAGGAAAAAACATGCAGTAGTTCTTCATCTATGGTAGCATATTTTATAACTGTAGTGAATATTGGGAACCACACACAGCAATGAATGATCAATATTTCCTATATGTACATACATATAATTAAGCTTAACTTATAACCAATAGAAACTAATAACAGCAATAATAAAATAGAACAAGTAATGTAATACAAAGTAACCAAAATTTTATTTTCGTTGTTATTTTCTGGGGGTTTGTTGTTTGTTTGTTTGTTTGTTTGTTTGTTTTTGAGACTGGGTCTCATGTAGTCCAGGTTGACTTTAAACTTAATATGTAGATAGGTATGACCCTGATCCCCCTGCCTCTACCTCCCGAACATCTCACTATTATTTTATTATTGTTTTGGGGTTGTGACAAGGTCTTAATATGTAGCCTAGGCTGGCCTCAAACACACAGCAACTCTTTTGCCTCAGCATCCCAAGTGATGAGACTACAGTTGTGTATAACCAGGTCTAACTCTCGTTTTTAAGTAACTGATTATTTATTGATTGAATTCTTAAAAGACAGGTCTCATTGTGTAGCCCTGCTTGTCCTAGTAGTCACTACATAGACCAGGATGGG
>BDUI01008400.1:0-19763 GCA_002335545.1 Apodemus speciosus
AGGGCGAGTTGGTAGCCGGGCAGGTGAATTTGGTGTTTTGATTATTATGTTCCAGGAGGAGTTTCTGTTCTGGTCCAGTCTGTTTGGAGTTCTGAAGGCTTCTTGTATGTTCATGGGCATCTCTTTTTCTAGGTTAGGGAAGTTTTCTTCTACAATTTTGTTGAAGATATATACTGGGCCTTTAAGATGTAAATCCTCACTCTGGTCTATACCTATAATCCTTAGGTATGGTCTTCTCATTGTGTCCCGGAGTTCCTGGATGTTTTGGGTCACCAGCTTTATGCATTTTGCATTTTCTTTGACTGTTGAGGCAATGTTTTCTATGGTATCTTCAGCACCTGAGGTTCTTTCTTCTTTCTCTTGTATTCTGTTGTTGATGCTTGTATCTATGACTCCTGAATTCTTTCCAAGGTTTTCTATCTCCAGAGTTGTCTTACTTTGTGATTTCTTTATTGTTTCTACTTCCACTTTTAGATCCTGCATGGTTTTGTTCTGTTCCTTCACTTGATTGTGTTTTCCTGTAATTTTTTTTAAGGGATTATTGTGTTTCTTCTTTAAGGGCTTCTGCCTGTTGGCCTATGATCTCCTGTATTTCTTTAAGGGATTTTTGTGTTTCCTCTTTAAGGGCTTTTACCTGTTGACTGATGTTCTCCGGTATTTCTTTAAAGGGGTTATTTAAGTCCTTCCTGAAGCCCTCTATCAGCATCAGGAGATACAATTTTAAATCGAACTCTTGTTCTTCCAGTGTGTTGGGGTATCTGGGACTTGTTGTGATGGGAGAACTGGGTTCTGATGTTGCCAGTTGGCCTTGGTTTCTGTTGGTAGGGTTCTTGTGCTTGCCTTTTGCCATCTGGATATCTCTGGTGCTAGTTGGTATTGTTGTCTCTGGCTGGAGTTTATTCCTCCTCTGGGCCTGTAAGCCTGTGTCCTTACTCCTCTGAGTTCAAAAGTGAAAGTAATGCTAGGAGACCACTCTCTCCAGGTAGGCTGTGCACAGAAGGTTGTGGAGTCTTCCAGCTCCCTGGTGCCAATGGCGGCAGGTGGAAAGGCTTCTGTCTCAGCTGTTCTACTGATCTTAGGCCCTGAGTGCTCTTAGCTGTTACTGTCCAGAGAGGTGGAGATCTTACCTCTGTGCTGTGAAGAGAAAGCACTGCAGGGAGATCACTCTCTCCTGGTGGGGGCTATGCACAGAAGGCTGTGGAGTCTCCTGGCTCCCTGGTGCAAATGGTGGCAGGAAGACTTCTGTCCCAGATGCTCTACTGATCTTAGGCCCTGTGTGCTCCTAGCTGGTCTCCTCCAGAAAGAAGTGGAGATCTCACCTCTGCACTCAGTATTGAAAGTGCTGCTGGGAGATCACTCTCTCCTGGCGGGCTATGCACAGAAGGCTGTGGAGTCTCCTGGCTCCCTGGTGCCAGCAATCACATTTCTTACATGGATCTACACAAGATCTTCTGAATATATATTATAGCTATTAGCTTAGTATAGCCATTAGCTTAGTATTTTTATGGTACTCTTGACTGTAGAATGAGTTGGTCCCTGTCTCCTTTGCCTGCTCTTGACACTCTTCCTGTTGGCTTATTGTGTCCAAATTCAGTGTAAGAGTTTTTCTTCATGTTATTCTAATTTATTTAATCATGTTTGGTTGTTATTTCTTAGAAACCTGTTCTTTTCTAATGGGAGACAAAAAGAGAGAGAATAGGAGAGGAGGGGAAGTGGAGAGGAATTGGGAGAAGTATTGAAGGACAAACTATAATCAGGGCATATAATTTATTTACATTCCACAAGTTGCCTCCCTTTTTGGTCCCCCCTCCCAGAATTTATCATGCCATCTCCCCTGTCACTCATATGGTGCTCTCCCCTACCCATCTCACTTTTCCCAGCATCCCTTTTCCCTGGGACATCCAGTTTCCACAGGTAAGCACCTCCTTTCCCATTGAGGTCAGACAAGGCAGTCCTCTTCTACCCATGGACCCAGGGACACTAACTGGCCCATATATGCTCCTTGTTTGGTGGCTTAGTCTCTGGGAACTCTGAAGGGTTCAGGTTAGTTGACACTGTTGCTGTTCCTATAGGGCTGTGATCCCCCCTCATCTTCTCCAGTCCTTCCCTAAACTCTTCAGTAGGTGTTCCCAACCTAAATCTAATGGTTAGCTGTAAGTATCTGCATTTGTCTCAGTCAGCTACTGGTAGAGCCTCTCAGAGGACAGCCATACTAGGCTCCTGTCTGCAAGGAAAATATGGCATCAATGGTAGTGTTGGGGTTTGGTGTGCACATATAGTATGGATCCCCAGTTGGGGAGATCACTGGGTGGCCTTTCTTTCAGTCTCTGATCCATGTTCATCCCCGCAGTTCCTTTAAACTGGAACAAATTCTGGGTCAAAAAATTTGAAGATAGGTTGGTGGTCCCCTGCTTCAACTGGGGGCCATGTCTGTCTACTGGGATTGGTTGCTTCAGGTTCCATCTCTCCAATGTTGGGCATTTTGGTTAATGTCATCACTTTGAGTCCTGGTAGTCTCTCCCATCCTAGGTCTCTGAGATTAGCGGTTCCACCTTGCTTCCACCCTACCCCACACTGTTGAATATTTTGATTCATTCTCTTGACACTCTGGACTTCTCTCCTGTCTTCAACATACCTGATTTTGCCCCTCCTTTTACCCTTCCCCTCTCCTACTCAGGTCCCTTCCTCCCTCTGCCTCCCATGATAATTTTCTTTCCCCATTTAATTGGGTTTGAGCTATTCATACTTGGGCCTTTCTTCTTGTTAAGCTTCCAAGGGCCTGTGAGTTGTATCATGGGTCTTCTGAATATTTTGGCTAATATCCACTTATCAGTGAGTACATACCATGCATGATCATTTGGGTTGGGTTATGTCACTCAGGAAGATATTTTCTAGTTTCCTCCATTTGCCCGAAAAATTCATGATGTCCTTGATTTTAATAGCTGAATAGTATTCAGTTGTGTGAATATACCACATTTTCTGTATCCATTCTTTAGTTGAGGGACATCTGGGTTGTTACCAGTTTCTGGCTATTATAAATAAGGCTGCTATGCACATAGTGGAGTAAGTGTCTTTGTGATTTGGTGGAACTTCATTGGGTATATGCCCAAGAACGGTATAGCTTAGTCTTCAGGTAGAACTATTTCCAGTTTTCTGAGGAACTGCCAGATTGATTTCCAGAGTGGTTGTACCAGTTTTCAATCCCACCAGCAGTGGAGGAGTGTTCCTCTTTCTCCACAACCTTGCCAGCATGTGCTGTTGATGGAGCTCTTGATCTTAGCCATTCTGATTGATGTGAGGTGGAATCTCAGGGTTGTTTTAATTTGCATTTCCCTGATGACTAAGGATGTTGAACATTTATATTTTATAATGAAAGAATCTATGTTCAACAACAACAAAAAACGCAGGCTGAGCAAGCCTTGATGAACAAGCCAGTAAGTAGCACTCCTTGATGGCCTCTGTGTCAGGTCCATGTTCCTGCCCTGCCTGAGTTCTTGTCTTCATTACTTTTGATGATGAACTATTACATTGAACTGTGAGTAAAAAAAAAAAAAAACTCTTCTTTTCCCCAACAAAACAAAATATTGCTAAAAGTATAGTAGAATAATAATAATAAAGTAAACCACATGGGGATATTCCCCCCAAAACCCCAAAAAGAATGAAGATTGATAATGAGAAATAATAAAATTAGGTTAATGAGGAGAAAATTTAAAAATCCAAAAAAGAAATGTTTGAAATACTAATAATATTTAGTAGAAAAAAGAAGTTTGGAAACAGGGGGTGGGGCATAGAAAAAAAAGGTAAGGAAAAATGAAACAATTTCTTTTTGTATCCTCAGAAACTAAGATTGGCATACAAATGTTGGGGTACGAGGACTGGGCCAGTTGCATCTGTGAACTCTCCCTTCCTGATTTATGCTGGTGTCTGCCAGAGTTGCCTTCATTTGGTTGTGAGCCAGTACTTCTTCTCAGGCTACACTTAGCTTCAGTCTAAGTGCTGAGCAGGATCTCCCCCTCCTGAGAACCCCTACTTCATATTCCCTGGGGTGGCTAGTGATCTATCTGTGGGTATCTCTGAAGTGTCTTGGGAATGCAGGAGGCTAGCAGGGCACTGAGATCCATACAGGTGGAGGACTCTTCTTGCTACTAAAGCAAAAACAAATCACAAAACTTGACGAGCATTAATCGCTCTGCTGTGGGTTGCTCTGTGGATGTCTAGTAGGTCTCTATGGCATTAGAGTTTTCAGATGAGGAGGCAGTGAGCCTCATGGTAGATAGGTGACACTAGAGGTTGATCCACCTGAGCTGCACAGGCTGCAGTTCTCAGTTGGCAAGGTCTGCTTACCACCAGGAGAGGGGCTTCTTTTACAGTGCTTGGGCTGGCCCCTCTGCTACCGGCTGCTTGTCCCCATCTAGCCTTTCCACTCTCCACAACTGTGTCAAAGGTGAGAGTGAGGCAAATTGACTAGAGACACTCCATTTTGTGGTTCTTTCTTTTTTCTCTATACTGGGAACCAAACTTGGGTCTTCAGGAAAAGTAGCAAGTGATTTGAAGTGCTGAGCCATTTCTCCATCCTCCTTGTCCTTTGTGTGTGTGCCATCTGTTGTACTCATTTTTTATTGTTATTAATGCATTTTTAAAAAATCTGTGTATTTCATAGTATACATAATGCATTTGGATCATGTTCACTCTCTCTTGCTGCCCTCCTACTCCTCCTCATCTCCTTCTTCTTCCTTCTTTCATGTCTCCTTTTTCATGGCTCTATGATTTTACTTAGTGCCACTTACAGAAACTCAGATAAGGCATTATTTACAAGAGCATTGGCAATTACCATCCCTGCATCACTGATGAAAGTGTCTCTCTCTCCTCCATTACCTTTTGAAAAAATGTGCATTTTGCCTAAATAATCATCATTACTATTTGTCTTAATTATATTTTTAGAATATATTTAGAATATATTTTTAGAATTACATGGAGTTTACATATGGTAAAAGTATAGTGTTATAAGTCATCAGCTCTTACTCTGAGTGCAAGGCACACAGTAATAACAAAGTGTAAATTCTCTGGAAGAGACATAACCTTTAGTGGTCCTCCTTGTATTTCTAAATAGCCTACTTGGTTTTATTGACTTAAAACTAGCTATTTCTAAATTGAATGGTGAATTGGGAAAGTGCTAATCATTGTCTTAGATATTGTAAAAATAAAGCCATCTGAAACTGGACTCTTAGAGCACTTAGTCTTGAATTCTATATCCTTTGTCTTCTTTGTCCTTGTCTCGTCTATAGCTAAAATATCTGAGTTTTATTATTGCCCCACTGATGGTTGAGTCACATGAGTGATCTGAAAACCTTATTCACAGCTGAGTAAATATTTGTGAACTAGATTAAATATGTAGTTTTATGTTAGAAAATAAATCACATTAAGGGAAATATTTTATTAGCCAACATCAGGATTACTCTTGTGAAAAGAATTGTCTTGCTTAGAAACTCATCCTGATAAAATACTTTATCAGTAGGAAGATGCTTGAGAGAAATCATTCCAAATAATGAGACCAGGTGCAGGTAAGCAATGGAGGAGGACTAAAAAGCTATTTTATTTGTGTGAGATAGGTTGCCAACCCAGTGTGACAGGAGGTTTGCCGACTCAGGAGGAAGGAATAAAATTTAAAAAAAACAACAGCCAAATATTTAATTCTACTGATACCCTACTCTATCTACCTGCTGATATATCCTATCTGCCTACTGATATCCCAGCTGTGATTGATTGTGTTTCTGTAAGCCTCCAGAGGACATGGCTTACTGAGGGTAGTGCATGATCCAAAACTATGAACCTACCACTGTGCACCCCAAATTTGTTCGAAATTACATGTAAAAATAACCTTAGGGSGATTTTAAGAAATATTAATAATGGAAATTAAAAGAACATACCGTTTTGTTGATTTAGAGCAGGAAGAAAAGAATGAGCATAGAAAATGAGACATAAAAACAGTGATTTGGGGCTAGGAGATGGCCCAGTGCTTTTATTTATTTTGAATTTATTTAGTTATTTGACAGTTTCATGTTTCTTACAATATTTTTATCATATTTACTCCCTAATTCTTCCCATATTCATTCAACTTTGAGTTATTAAAAAAAAAAACCTTTCAAGACCAATTTGTGCTACCCCAAATTGTCTTGGATGTGTGGATGTTCACTGGAATGCAGTAAATTACCAGGCCCTCCCTGAGAGATCTCTGAAAAGAGCACCATAAAGACATGAAAACAAGACATGGGCTCTGCCCTACAGAAGGCTTGACTGCTTTTTAGAGAGATGAACTCTTCTATCATATTAAAAGATAAAAATGCCAGCTCTAGATATTTAGTTTTCATGGAGGTATAAATGTAGGTTTAAAGATTCCCAAAGCCTCAAAGATGACCTTTAATCCAGATCTTGAGGTGAGAAGACACTCCTTTAATCTGGGCCACACCTCTGCTAGAAGCCTATGGAAGAATGATGCTTTTCCTGTTTGCCTGCTCTTTCCTGCCTCAGTAGCAAGTCCATTTATTCTCTGGCATTAGAGACTACTTCTTTGGAATTCCAGTGTCTACTGAAGACCAGTTGAGGCTACCAGTCTCACACCTGAGCAACTTCTTGAACTTTCTGTTCATAGCCAGACATTGTTGGATTAGTTGGACTATACCTTTAAGTCATTCTAATAAATCCCCCTCCTAGACATACACACAGAGGGACTCATTCTCTAAGTTCATGTACTCTAGAGAACCCCGACTAATACAACTGCAAAAGAGATAAACCATATTGACCCATCACAAATCAAGGATTGTTTATGCATAAAGTGAATAAAAGCACTAAACAAAGTCTGTATAAACTATCTCTGTACATATCTAATACAAAATGCATATAATGTATTTTAAAGTTCTAGAAATTCATTAAGGGAAAAGAATGAGTTGAGTCTGGAGTTCCTGGGAATTCTTTTATTTGTTAAGTTACTATCTCTAGCAACTTTATTAAGGTCTTAGTTTTCATGTTCTGTAGAGGATACAGTCATCTCTGTTTTTAATGCAGAAATCGTGACCATCTCTATTCATTCCTTTTTACTTAATAAGAGCCAGTACTATTTCAGACTCTTGCTATCTTTCTGAACTCTAGAAATAACCTCCTAATTACAATCACTACCTTCTGTGCTTTGACTCTGTAATGATTAACTTCTCCCTTTCTCCCAAGAAACTAATCTTGCTAAAACAAAACATGAGCTGTGTCATCATCAGAAATGAATTTGTTCATAGTTCTCAGTCACTGTTTGCCTGCTCTTTCCTGCCTCAGTAGTCTAAGTCTCCTGCCTCAGTTTGATTTAAGCTTGGACAGTTTGTCTTGGTCTTCAAAACTTCAGAATCCATTTTCTTCATATGGCTTAACTGTTGAGTCATAATGTACATCTTCCTTGTGGACACTTTTTATCTCCATGACATCCTTTCATTATTTTTAGCTATAAAAGCCTCATCATTCTGCAATGTCTGATCTTGAAATGGGTTTGCAGTGCCACAGGAGGAACAACAATAGGAGTCACCCAGTACTCCTAGAGCTCCCAGGGACAAAATCACTAACCAAAGAGTACACATGAAGTCAGCCCTGGCTCCAGACTCATAGGCAGCAGAGGATGGTCTTGTTAGACACCAAAGGGAGGAGAAGTCCTTGGTCCTGAAAAGATTTGATGCCATATTGTAGAGGAATACCAGGGCAGGGAAGCAGAGGAGGGTTGATTGGGGAAGGGGAGAGGGCTTATGGGACTTTTGGGGAAAGGGGGAACCAGGAAAGGGGACAACGTTTGAAATGTAAATAAAGAATATATCTAATAAAAAAAAGAAATGGGCTTTAACTTCAACTCGTCTGTGCTCCAGCTATTTCCCATAGGAAGTGTCATTTTTACTATGAATGTCTAAGTTACCTTTCTGAACTTCTGTGGCAGTTCTATCTTCTGTCTTACACAACAAATATGATACACTTATTTATACCACTTGTACATCTTAAAGTCTCTATTGAGAAAGACCGTACGTTGCCATCTTTCTACCTTCCTAGCACCTTGCTAATGGATGACACATTAAACTCTGCTGCTTGGAAGGTGTATTTAATTCAACCGTGACTTGTCCAAAGGATTGCGATTGACACACATCTTATTGGGAGAAGTTGAAGGATTCAAATACTATCTTTGAGTTCCTTGCACTTAAGCATTTATATTATTTTTTTAGGTCACAGTTCAACATAAAATATTCTACCTCGAGTTGATAAAACTGGACAGTGAATGGGAAGAGTGACAGAAAAGAAAATGTACAAACTGTGCTTGTGAATGTGATGCGCTCAGGAGAAGGAAGCATCTGTTCCAGAAATATCTACCAGTTGAGACCCAAGAAGTCAAATATACCTAATCCTGCAGATCACACTCTTGCAACAGGAGGTGCTGAAAGGAAAGGAGCAGCCTGCCATCTGTTCACCATCTGCTTCAGAAGACCTACTCCTTAGTTAGTGCCACTGGGGTTTCTGTTGCTTTAAAAAAATGATCAGCATCATCAAGGACCCCAAATAAAAACATATGACAACATCGTCTCATAGCTGTCTCAGATGGTGGCAGCTTCTGGGTTTTATCAAGATATTTCCTATTGAATTATGTCCTTCAAAATATGTGCAATGTGGGGAAAAAGGCATAACCTGTGAGTCAGTAGCTTTCAATCCGAACTCTACTTTTAGTTTATGTGGCAATTGCCTCTATCTCCCACCTTAAAATTCATCCCATGTAAAATAGAAATCTATTTGCTTCCTGGAATGTGAACCAAAGTATAAGCTCTGTGTAGGCAGGATCCTCCATTTCTTTCTGTTCAGTGCTGTATTTTAAGAGTATAATCAGTATATGGCATGGCATATAGAAAATGTGACAAAATATTTACTGACCATGGCAGTGCTGAAAGGAGGAGGAATATCTATCTATCTATCTATCTATCTATCTATCTGTCTGTCTGTCTGTCTGTCTGTCTGTCTGTCTGTCTGTCTGTCTGTCTGTCTATATGTTTAAGTATTTTCTGGGTTATCTATTGTGTTCTTGTACATTAGGTAGAATTAAATAATTTTAATTTTATCTCAAGCAATAAGACTTGAATCCTTATGCAAGCAATGTATTTTAATACATGTTAAAATATAATTGTATATTTAGCTGTAATCTAAAACATTTGTACATTCAGGTTGAGCACACTAATAGTAAACCAAGTGACAATGCTATTCTAGTGTCCCATTAAGGATGGGACACTTAAATCCATAAATCAACAAAGCAACTTTGGTGTCATTTGACCAAGAATGAGGCCATGTTTGAATTCTCTACTCTACTTCCCTATGTCTTCCATCCTTCTGTCTGGAATGAGTGTGAATCTGTGCCTGCCCAAATCTGTTCCTGTATCTGTGCATGTCTTGTTTCTCTCTCTCTCTCTCTCTCTCTCTCTCTCTCTCTCTCTCTCTCTCTCTCTCTCTCTCTCTCTCTCTCTNTGTGTGTGTGTGTGTGTGTTGATCTCTTTTGTTTTGAGCAACACAGAAAGTATCACATGGAAAAGGAATGAGGGGTGCTTTACAGACATATGAAACAGTACATAGGGAATAAATCACTGACTTCAACCAACCCCAAATGAATCAGATAACAAACAGTATTATGAACAATATCATGTTACATTCAACATTCAGGATAAAATATTCATTTTATAATTGCTTTTAGCCTGTTTTCAGCAAATGATTATCATAACACACATGCGTCAGGGGCATGAAAGGATACATGTTTACAGCTATGTATTTGTTTAGGTTATAAAAGTTGATACATGAGAAATTCAACACATACAAGGTTGGTTGTTATATTATTCTCATAAAGGTAGGTTAAACAGCCTGATTACACTTATTTGGATATGGAGAGAGTTTGTTAGAAATTGAGTTTTAAGTTATTTGTCTAAAGATGTCAGTTACAAAGCTTGGTTTATAAGGTATTTGACATACTTTATTATCTTTTAAAGTCGAGAATTTCTATATTCTATACTTTCACTATACAACTTGTTAAATTGTTTTAAGCATTAAAACTTTATAATTTTAGCAGGTTTGTTACTTTACTCTTTAAATGTCCAAGAGGGGAGATTCATTGTCATAATTCACAAAATATTTTAAATTATTTAGCAATTTTTAAGGAAATAAACTCATAGAAAAAATATCACCTAAGTATTTGTCTGTTTACAGAATTGTAAAACCTGCTACAACCAAAACTTTAAAAGCAAAAGACTGAACATCAGATTTTAACAAGCAACCAGATTATAGTAAAATGAGTTTTAAAATATCATTACTAAGAATGTGTCACTTTTTATGACTTTGTAATTGGTTCTGAAGCTTCCCATAGTTCTAAAGTTACTAAGTAAAATTAAAATTTTGAAATGGTTATTTAACATATTTGCGTAGAGGTCAGACACTCATGGTTGGATATAGGGATTTTAGGGTTGTAACGTCCCAGATAGTCCCAGATTCTATCTAAATCATTAATGTGCACCTCACAGTCACACTCACAGTCACACTCACACTGTCCCTGGGGTCTAGAGTTTACACTCCATGAGGTTGAACTGACTATGTTCCAATGAGTATATATATTCACTTTTTTATTATGTGTGTGAGAAGTCAAAAGGGTAGACTTGGGAGGACTGGGAAGTGGGTGTAATTGCGGTGCATTATGTGAAATTTCTAAAAAATGCAAATATGTTGGAAAAGGTAAAAAGAAAAAAGGAAAGAAGGAAAGAAAGAAAATCTTTACACTGTTCTTTAGTGCCTTCTTTAGGTCTCACCTTTGGATTTGGGTAGATGGAAAGATGGCCTGACTTTGGCTGCATGCAGCTGGGTGGAGGCTAACTTTCTTTGTTCTTTGATTGAGACCAAGTTATATTTTTTACCCTACTTAGAGTTTGCATARCATTTTTCTTTTCTTTTCTTTTTTTAAAGCTGTGTTATAGTTTAATTTTGGTTGTCCCCTTGGCTACAACTTTAGAGTCATTTTTATAACAATTATTTTCAAGGTAACTTTTAGTAATTTCAGTGTGGCATCAGATCTTTGTAGTCTATAATTATTTTTCAAATGATCAGATACAATGCTGCTCAGTCTGCCCCTTTTTCTTTTCAACCCTGAAGTTCTCTCTTCTGGTGACCATTATATTTTCATTTGCCTGTTTCCAATTCTTCCTTTTCCCTTTTTTGAGCTTCATATATTGAAGCTCTCCCTTTCCCTCCTCTCTCTCTCTCTCTCTCTCTCTCTCTCTCTCTCTCTCTCTCAGCATGTTTCTTTTTAAAGGGAGTTTTAAAACTTATCTTCCCCTTTTATTAAACAGATTTCCCCACAATATAATTTCAATAATTTCTCATCCCCTACTCCTCCCAGTTGCTCCCCAGCTCCTCTTCCATTCTGATAAATTCCATTTCTGTCTCCCATTAAAACAAAACAGGCTTCTAAGATATAACAACAGAACATAACAAAATAAAATATAAGTAAAGTGATAACTATCATGTCCAAGTTTGACATGCCAACAGAAAAATAAAAGACCCCCAAGAGAAGGCACAAGAATCAGAGACCCATTCGTTTTGTATTAAGGAGTCCCATAAAAGTACCAAACTGAAATTTTATATATGCAGAGAAGTTGGTGCAGACCCTTGACGGCCCTGTGCCTGCTGCTTTGGTCTCGGTGGACACATGAGCCACGGTCAGTTGATCTAAAGGGTCTTATTCTCCTGGTGTCCCCCATCCCCTCTGGCTCTTACATTCTTTTTGCTTCCTCTTCCATGGGGTTCCTGAGCTCTGAGCAGAGAAATTTGATGGAGACATCTCATTCAGAGCTCTGAGTTCCAAAGTCTTTTTCTGTCCACATAATGTCTGGCTGTGGATCTCTGCATCTGTTCCCATCTGTTGCAGGAGGAATTCTCTCTGATGATAGCTGAATAAGGCACTGATCTATGAATATAACATAATATCATAAAGAGTCCTTTTATTGTTACTTTTTCTTAGATTAGTAGAATTTGGTTTTATCCTAGGTCTCTTTGCAATCTAGACTCTGGTTCTTGGTCACAAAAGCAGGATCTGATATGAGTTCCATTTTGTGGAGTGGATCTTAAGTTCCATAAGTTTTGTACCACCATATTTTACCTTAGCATATTTTTCAGGCGGACAGATTATAGATCAAAGGTTTTGTTGTTGSGTTTGTGTTTACTTTTCTCTTTTGGTAGCCTATGGAGTACTTTTACATATCATAGACACTAGAACATGAAGGTGAAGATTATGTGTGAAAGATGAAGATTATGAGTGAACACCTTTCCGTGTTGTCTTCAGCAATGGGGCTTCTGCTGTCACTTTGTGGAAAGCAACCTATTTTCTTGGCACAAAGTTATTTCTATTGCCTCCTGTCTTAGGCTCTATGTACATGGGTGTGTGTGTATGTGTGGTAGTGCTATTGGCTTCTTTTTGTTTATTGTAGTTACCTGCATTTCAACTTTTTAACCCTCATTTTGTTGGTAGTTATCCTTCTGTTGGCTTTTCATTTTCCAGAGCTTTCCTCAACATTGGTAATTGAACCCATCACTTCTGATACAGTAGGCAAGTACTCTACTACTAATCTATACCTCAGCCTTGTCTTCATTTTAGTGGAATTGACACTGTATTTGAGTGGAAGTTTCTACTTTTATCTTGAATTTCTTGCTCTTACCATTTCTTCTATCTTTACCAACAACCAAGTACAGTGGTTGTGAAGCAATAGATATAATCTTCAGTTTTCAAAATGAAGGATGCATGCCCACGGTCCTTGGTATTTTTATAATCTACAGTAGGAAACTATTTAGTGTCTTTTGTAAAAGAATATTTAGTTGTAAGTCTAAAAATTTTAAAAAGGTCTATGAACGGATTATTGTCGTTCGAAAGGTTTTTGATGAATGCATGGATGCATTGGGGGCTAATATATCCCTTGGATCTCTGCCAATAGTGAGGTACAGGAGTGTTCACCACTGGTCCTGCTGCATGACTGAAAGCAGATAGAGGTTCGGGGGAAGCCCAGATCCTCCCTAGCAAGCTCCTTCATTAAGTCATAAAGTATATCCACAGCTGTGTTCTCTGTAAAGGGAACATTCTCAGTTTTCTAAACTGGGGGTGTTTTGGTGGAACCTGTCCACTCTGAAGCATCTAGAGGAGTCTGGAGAGTTTCAAGTGTGCATAGAGCATACTGTTGTAGTCTCTCCTGGCCTGAATCACCTCTCAGGGTCTTATCTCCTAATACCATAGGTTGAGACTGATTTCATCATGAGAAGGGTGAGCATACTGAGTCCATGACAGAGATATAGACTGCAATATACAGAGAAAATTGGAATGCAGTTCTAGGGGACACCCAGAATACTGACAGACTTATAAGATGACTACTGCTTGAGAGTGCCACTTCAGTAATCAGACTTTATCAGCTATATATGGAGGGAAGTATGTTTAATTAGAATGTCAATAAAACTGGTGTGTGATGTTTGAGTCTCCATATTAATCAGAATGGGAAATGAAATGTGGTACCTTTCCACAGTGGAATATTACCAGCTGTTAAGAAAAGGAATGTAAGAGGTAAATGGATGGAACTAGAAACAATCATTCAGAGTGAGATAACCAAAACCCAGAAAGACAAGTGTTGAAGTTTTCTCTCATTTGTAGGTATTAGCTTTTAATCTAGCTATTTAGTTTTTAATGTCCCAAAATAAAATAATTACCTCAAAATTTCAGGTAGTCTTAAATTTTGTTTCAATTGTGCTTTCTGATAACTCCATGTAATATCATGATTATAATGGTAATAATTCAATTTTATTTTAATTTTCATGGAAATTCTGAATATTTTCTGTACCCTTTAATGATGCTATTTCAATTTAAAACAATTGGGTAGAATTAAGCAACATGAACAAATTCTTTTTAGCCCATAAACTCACATATGCTCTGGTAGTTATCATATAAAATAATATCATTATTGAAGAGTTAGAGCTACTATTATTTTATAAATGCTTAGACCACAAGCAGACCCAAATAGGCAAAGAAGTGTACTTGAAATATTATTGTATCTTGTTGAAATTTTGACCAAAAATTTTTGATGGRAAAAAATTTAAAACCCATTTTTACTCGACTATGGAGACAATATGTCTGTTCTCCTAGAAAAATATTGGTATATTGTTCTTTTTAACCTTAAAATAATTGAGGTGTGCTAAGCTATATTCTAGTTGGGTAGAGTGATCTGTCCAAAGAGTACATTCCATCTACCTGATAATCTTTTCAGACCTTGCTCATAGTTCACTTGTTACCATGATCTTGGGAGTGTGCTTACCACCCCGCCACCCCCACTACAACCACCACCACCACCACTACCATCCCCACCACCACCTCCATCACAACCACCTCCACCACCACCTCCACCATCATCATTATTATTATCATCACACTAATAGAGATCTCTTCTTTGGCTAAATTTATTCTTAGGTGCTGCTATAATTTGTTTTCTATTACTTTCATAAACACTATAACCAAAGGCATCTTTTGGAAAAAAGGGTTTATTTAATCTAACAGTATATCATGAGGTAAGGAACTGAAGCAGAAGCCATGGAGGAATGCTGTTTACTGAATTGCTTTTCATGGCTTGTTCAGCCTGATTTTTTTTTATACGAACCAGTAACATCTGCCAACATGGCATGACCCACAGTGGGCTGGGCCCTCCCATGCCAATGATTAAGTCTTAAAAATGCCTTTCAGATTTGTCCATAAGCCAGTCTGATGGACACAGTTTCTCAATCAGGGTTCTCTCTTCCTTGATGATTCTAGTTTGTGTGAAGTTGGCAAAAATCTAAACAGCACAGGCATTTCCCTTGATTCTATTTTCAATGTAGTCTTTCTATGTAGTTTGAAATTTTTAAAGATTCAAGTAGGGCTGGTGAGATGGCTCAGTGGTTAAGAGCACCGACTGCTCTTCCGAAGCACCTGAGTTCAAATCCCAGCAACCACATGGTGGCTCACAACCATCTGTAAACCATCTGATGCCTTCTTCTGGTGTGTCTGAGAAACAGCTACAGTGTACTTACATATAATAAGTAAATAAATAAATAAATAAATAAATAAATCTTAAAAGATTAAAGTAGCATTGCAATCATTGCTTTAAAAGAATTAATTAAAAATAAGGGCTTGGCTGTGGATAGCGATGTGCCCTCTAATACCAAGTATTTAGGAGGCTGAAGTAGGGATGTCTCATGAGCCTGCGGACTAGTCTGAGCAAGACTGTCCTTTTCTGCTTGTTTGTTTTACTCGGTTTGGGTTTTCAAGATAAGGTTTTTCTGTGTATCCTTGGCTGTCCTGGAACTCACTTGACTTCAGAGATCTGCCTACCTCYGCCTCCCATGTATTGGGATTAAAGGTATGCACTACCACCACCTGGATGCAAGACCCTCTCTTAAAGGAGAAAAAAGAGGATGATTTTTCCAAGATATGAATAGACAGTTTACAAAATAAATGTGTTATCAATGGCCTGCAGAAAAAGCAACATCAATACCAACAGTGTGGCTAAATGTTCAGTGTTTTCAATGGCAAATTTTATTTTGGCAGCAATTTTTGATTAATAATTAAAAAAATTGGGATTGGTTCACAAGAACAGCACCAGACCCATCAACAACATTAAGACATATAGGATATTTACTATAAGGCCAACAAATCAAGAGTATCTACACCATTGTCTGTATAAGTTCTTCTTTATTAGAAATTTTGCAATATTGAATATTGTTACTTTAGTATACCTAAGATGTATTCCAAACTGAAAAAAATAAATTACTTACAATCATAGTGAACTGTGAAAGATCTGTATTTAGTCTTTCCCATACTGTGTATGACTTAGTCCCAAACTCCAGTGGTCCTTCTGTGTCCACCTCCTATGATTTAGCAGGGTGTTGTTCATTAGAAGTACAGAACAAAAAACCTTAAAGACTAATTATTACTGCCAATATAGTTTTCCTTGTACATTAATAGCCACAGAAACGATCTATTGCCAGTCTTTGTCTTTTCTAGTGGCACCAATTGCTCCTCCATTTTTAAAGCCAGCGCTTTGCTTGACACACAATTCTTCTGTAAATACCAAAATCACTTGTGCATTACAATTGTGCTTGAGCTTGAGGTTCACTCTTCAGAAAATGCCTCCTCTAATGGGGGCTCATTTCCAACATGCATGGCCTTACCTTCAGTCTTGAGGATCCACCAAGGAGATTAAACTGCCTGAGAGACTGGGGCAATGGCTTATCTGATGATATGCTTGCCTTGCAAACATAAGGAGTTTGATCCCTAGAGTCTACATTAAAACAGAAATGAAATATGGTAGCTACTACAAAGTAGACATGATCCCAAAGATCTGTGAATTTGACTGGTGTTTGACAGTGTTACTGAAACTTTAAACATAAGTGCTTTTAGTTTCCTCACGGTCCACACTCACCACAGAAGAACTGGTTGCTAAATATTTATTCTTACTCCTTGCATAGATATGCCTATCTTCTGGAGAGTTTGAGAACACTATTTTCTTTAAATCTTCTTCATATCTTAAAATTTTTATTATTATTTATATTTTTACACTCCAGATTTGTTCCACCCCCTTGGTCTACCCTCTGACTAGTCAACATCCCATACTTCCTCCCCACATCCCTGTCTCCATGTGGATGTCCCCACCCCTCATCCTCTCAACCCCACCTGATCTCTAAACACCCTGGGGCCTCCAGTGTCTTGAGGATTAGGTACATCATCTCTGATTGAACACAGACCTGGCAGTCCTCTGCTGTATATGTGCTGGGGGCCTCATATCAGCTGGTATATGCTGCCTGTTTGGTGGTCCAGTGTTTGAGAGATCTCAGGGGTCCAGATTAATTGAGACTGCTGGTCCTCCTACATTGTTGCCCTCCTCCTCAGCATCTTTCAGCCTTTCCCTAATTCAACCACAGACATCAGCAGCTTCTGTTCATTGTTTGTGTGCAAATATCTGCATCTGACTCTTTCAGCTGCTTGTTGGGTCTTCCAGAGTATGGTCATGGCAGGTCCCCCCTTTTTTTTGTGAGCACTCTATAGCCTCAGTAATAATGTCAGGACTTGGGACCTCCCCTTGAGCTGGATTCCACTTTGGGCCTGTCACTGGACCTTCTTTTCCTCAGGCTCCTCTCCATTTCCATCCCTGTAATTSTCTCAGACAGGAACAAATATGGATCAGAGTTTTGACTGTGGGATGATAACCCTCTTCCTCATGTGATGCCCTGTCTTCCTGCTAGAGGTGAGCTCTATAAGTTCCCTCTCCCTACTGTCTGGCATTTCATTTGAGTCCTGAGAGTCTCTCAGCTCCTAGGTCTCTGATACATTCTGGAGGGTTTCCCCAACCTCCTATCTCCTGAGGCTGCCTGTTTACATTCTTTCTGCTGGCCCTCGGGGCTTCATTCCTTTTCTTTCACCCAATATCAGATTAGGTTCCCCTCTCCCCTGACTTCCCCCCACCCTTGTCCACTTTCCCTCCCAGGTCCCTCCCTCCCCACTTGTCATTGCTTTCTTCTTCCAAAGTGGGACTGAGGCGTCCTCACTTGGGCCCTTCAGCTTGTTGATCTTTTTGAGTTCTGTGGACTGTATCTTGGGAATTCTGTTCTTTTTTTTTGGCTAATATCCACTGATTAGTGAGTATATCCCATGTATGTCCTATCTCAAATGGCTGAGAAGCACCGAAATGTTCAAAGTCCTTAGTGATCAGAGAAATACAAATTGAAACAACCCTGAGATTCCACCTTACACAAATCAGAATGGCTAAGATCAAAACCTCATGTGATATGGAGAAAGAGGACCACTCCTCTATTGCTGGTGGGATTACTACAAACCACTCTGGAAATCAATCTGGAGGTTCCTCAGAAAATTGGAAATAGATCTACCTGAAGACCCAGCAATACAACTCTTAGGAATATACCCAAAATATGCCCTACCATGCCAGAGGGGCATGTGTTCCACTCTGTTTGTAGCAGCCTTATTTGTGATAGCCAGAAGCTGGAAACAACCCAGATGTCCCATGACAGAACAATGGATACAGAAAATATGGTTCATTTATACAATGGACTACTACTCAGCTTTTAAGAATGAGGACATCCTGAGTTTTGCAGGAAATAGATGAAACTAGAAAATATCATCCTGAGGGAGGTAACTCAGACATAAATCTTCTTTATTAAATTCCAATTTTAATACAACAAAGAGAGAAGTATAGAGGTCATAAGAAAATAATATTAATCCCAAGAGATAAAAACATACATGTAAATCTGATTTTATCTATTGTAATTTCTGAATGAATTCCAGGGAACAATTAGTCATGAGGGTATTGAACAAGCACAGAATTAAAACAAAGGAAGGGAAAATAGGTGTTTAAAATGCTATAATTATCTCAGATCAGAATTAAAACGAGAAATAAATACCTCTTGACAGAAAGAAGACATTTGGAAATAAGTCTGGCATTCTCTAGGATGCTTATGTTTCCCCAACATTACATCGACAATGCTAATAAGTGAATATTTTCTGATGGGAGAAGTGTTTACATCTTGAGAGGGAGTGGAACTCATCTTCTAAAATCCCACTGCCACAGCAACCTTAGTGGGTTTGGAAAGAAGTTCATCTCAATAGAGATAGTGAGTCTCACTTTCCTATGTGCTACATTTGATTGAGGATTATCTATAGTTACAAAACTAAAATTAAAAAATATCCTTTTAAAAGTTAACTTCTTGCATAAGATCAGTGGAGCAGCTGCAAAGGAAGTCTTCCCACCACCATTGGCAGCAGGGAGCCAGGAGACTCCACAGCCTTCTGTGCAGAGCCCACCTGGAGAGAGTGATCTCCCAGCAGTGCTTTCACTACTGAGTACAGAGGTGAGATCTCCACCTTCTCTCTGGAGGCAAACAGCTAAGAGAACACAGGGCATAAGATCAGTGGAACAGCTGGGACAGAAGTCTTCCCACTGCCATTGGCACCAGGGAGTCAGGGAACTCCACAGCCTTCTGTGGACAGCCCACCAGGAGAGAGGGATCTCCCAGCAGTGCTTTCACTTCTGAGCTCAGAGGAGTAAGGACACAGGCTAACAGGCCCAGAGGAGGAACAAATTCCAGCCAGAGACAACAATATCAACTAGCACCAGAGATAACCAGATGGCAAAAGGCAAGCACAAGACCCCTACCAACAGAAACCAAGGCCAACTGGCAACATCAGAACCCAGTTCTCCCACCACAGCAAGTCCCAGATACCCCAACACACCGGGAAAACAAGAGTTGGATTTAAAATCATATCTCATGATGCTGATAGAGGGCTTCAAGAAAGACTTAAATAACTCCCTTAAAGAAATACAGGRGAACATCGGTCAACAGGTAAAGCCCTTAAAGAGGAAACACAAAAATCCCTTAAAGAAATACAGGAGATCATGAGTCAACAGGCAGAAGCCCTCAATGAAGAAACACAAAAATCCTTTAAAGAATTACAGGAAAACACAAACAATCAACTGAAGGATTCAGAACTCCAAACAGACTGGACCAGAACAGAAAGTCCTCCCGGCACATAATAATCAAACCACCAAATTCACTAAACAGAGAAAGAATATTAAAAGCAGTGAGGGAAAAAGGGCAAGTAACTTATAAAGGCAGACCTGTCAGAATTCCACCAGACTTCTCACCAGAGA